>VZTL01047769.1:0-13869 GCA_013400535.1 Scopus umbretta
TAAGAACTTTGCTTTATTTTTCAGTGAAAATTTGGAAGTTAAACTCGGGATTTTTCAATGGTAAGTAAAAAGTTTCAGTCTTGTCTTCTATTTCTCATTTTGTGTTTGAACATATTGACCTCATGAAAGATTTTCAATAATTGGAAAACATGTGGGAGCATAGGTAATCAAAAAGCTTGGTCTGAAAACATGCCTCGCCATTTGGGGGAAGTCCCATTACAGTGGACCTGCATCAGTGTACTGGCAGAAATATGAATTAAGTCAACAGTTTATGCCAGATTATTTATTCGTATTAAAATAGAGATTTTAAATGGATTCAAACAAATTTGAAATAAATTGTTAATTGATGCATAATAACAACTTCAAAAGGGACTCCAGCACAGGGGTATGAGCCAAAAAATGCTGTTCCATCTGCCCAACTAAGGGCGCCTTCCTGAAAGGGGTCTAAGGTAAAATTCTTCTTTAGGTGCAATAAATTTCGGGGGCAGATAAAGGAACACTGCAGCAGTCAGTGCGGTCTGAGACCTTTCTGGAAAATTTCAGGGTTATGTAAATTGTCTAAAATTTTGCACAGGAGTGCTGTAGAAAGATTCTCTGTCTGTCATTTTATTACATTTTTGCGGTAAATATAAATCCCAAATAGAGAAAAAAAGGTGGAGTTTAAATGATAGGCAGGATCACATCAGTGTGGTCCTTCACAGGCATACAAATAAGAATTCTAAGCAGTGGGGTTGGGGGCAGCATAACACCTTGATTGGTTTCAGTGAAGTGCAAATGTAGGAATGGTTTCATGTAACAGTGGGACATATTACCTCATTTAACATGGGGGAAGGGAGAGGAAAGAAGGGAGGAAGGGAGAGAAAGAGAGAAAGAGAGNAGCCCTTGCTATTACAGCTTAGATGAGAAATAAAATGCTGGCCCCAAGGTCTGCATGGAGTCATTCAAACAGCTTAATAGCACAGGGGATAAATCACTATTATTATTATGAAACAGGAGACAGAGTTCTTGGGACCTGGAACTGTGCAGCTCAGCTCCAACTGCTGTTCAACATTCAGAACTACCAACTTCATTTCCTCCTAGCACGTAATAAATAACACATCTACCTAACATAAAAGCATTTTTATAATAGCAGTAAAGGAACTGCAGAGAGTGTGATTATCATGAACTAATAACACCCCGTAGAAGATATGCAGCACAGATTGGAGATGACCTGAAAATGAGACTGTGGTTCGCATGGCTGGTACTGTACCTGACCAGACATTGTCCCATTTTGACCATGCTATCCCAAACTGTTATCACATTTTAGTCTCTCTCCCCCTGCCACAGTAATTTACACAGAGGGAGTCCATTTATTGTCGTGGGTTTCCTCTTTATGCGATGGCTTCTAGCACAAGAGCTAAAATGAACGCCGCGTTTTAATTCATGGTGCTGTTAGCTCCGTCCGTGCACCAACTCACACTGCCTGTAGTATTTTCACAGCATCACACATCTCGAGGAAACAGAAGGGAAGCTCAGCTGGTCTCTTTTTAGTGCCTCTGGTGATACTCTAGCTTTGCAGAGGTGATGACTGTACCCTCTAATGGGAGAGAAAGGGTTGCCTGGGGGTGAAAATATACAGCTGGCTATTAGCCAAATCAGAATCACTCCCTACTAGCCAAATTGGATTTGCTCCCTACGTTTGCATGGACTTGTGTGACCACTGACTTCATGCCTTACCCGTGCTCTCTGTGAAGTGGATCCTGCCTCGCTCTGTTCTTGCACGTGACTTCGTTCTGGCACGCGTTCTACAAGGGACCCCAGCATGTGTCTCAGGCCTGATGCTTGAATACCTGTGCAGGGGGAGACTGCTGTGGGTACTTACTCCACGAGATGCTTATTAATGGAGGAATGTTTCACTGGGGTCACTCGCATGTGCTCTGAAACAATGAAAAATCGGTCCAACAGCCCCACATCTGGTATCATGGGGAGGGGATGAATGAGAACACAGCAACAATAATTTAATAAAAGTCCGTGCCTCAGTTACAGCCTCGCATAATGTCCCTCAGAGAAATTTTAACAGTGTGTGAAAGTCACATGAACTACATAATCTTCTCACGTCAGGAAAGAAACCAAAAAAGTTGTGTTCCTGTGGTTGAAGTGCCCTTTAATTGTATTCACCCTTGTAAATGATTTTATCTTCTCTGTGATGGGTGTTTGATGACCAGAAAATAGCTGCAGGGATCCAGAGCACTCTTCTATGACAGGAGCTTTTAATCTTCAGTTGAGCATTGGTATCCCTTTTCCCGGTGAGTGCTTCTTGATAGCACTGTGCAGCAAGAAAGCATGGGCAGCTCTGGTTAATCTTAGAGTTTTCAGTCTGAGATTCAGCCTTTTATGGGATTTTATCAGATTTTCAGGACAGCTTCTACAATCTTGGTATTACAGGTCTAATATCATGCTGAGCAGAAGACAGAAGTGGTCACAGAGGAAAGACTAGCCACATCTTGATGGAAAGAATACGGATCTGTGCTCTGATCCTCCTCAGCCATCTACAGACAGTGAAGAACAGACCAGTAACGGTCTGTTTGTTAGTAATATTCTTGGCAGAGCCCCATGAAAAAAGGATTTGTTTTACTTGGCAGTTGAATGAAAAACTTAAAAAAGGGGCTAAGTTAATCAGAAAGAAAGAATTTCTTTCCATTTTCTCCCTAAAAGTAAATAAAATACAAAAACTGGCTTGAACATTTGTTCCTCTTGAATTGGGCTGTTTTATTTTTGGTGGGAGAGAGGCGGCTTAAATTACGTAAAGTTCCTGCCAATCTCATTTTCCTAAAAGTTATGATTTGGGTCATTTTGACACCATTCAAACAATGAAAGGGTAGAGTAAGCAAGAGGATATTTGTCTTATACCCAACAGTTTTGCACACTGTCTGTAAGTACTTTACAGTTTTGTGTTAGGGCAAGCTTTACTATATATCAGAAAGCTAAAGGTTTCTTAATCCTTTTTGTTTCTGTTATTACACATTGTAGGGACTATTCAAATATCCATCAAAAAAGAATAGTGAATTTTCATGGAAAGAATAAAAAAACATCAAGCAAGGTAGAGCTATGGTAAAGGGGAGACTCGCCTCAGCCTCAAAAGAAATGTGATAAAATATAAGAAATAAATTAGAGGGAAGGAAACTGCAATTAGATAATTCAAAGAGTGAAGGGTAAGCCGATCCCAAACTTTCTGCAGTGGGAACAGATTGTCAGTCCCTGAGGGAAGGAAGCAAAGGAAGCAACTGTATGCAAATTAGTGTGATTATTTATTCAAATTATATTTACAATTGGTCATAGGATTTTTGTGGGCCCAGATGATTTCTGTGAGAAGTGAAACAGCAGGATCCAGGCTAAATTAATACACTAGTCTAGTCAGATAATTTTTTTCCCCCTGTAATGTAAAGATGTAAGATGCCGTATCAGGACAAACATTTATCAGGACGCTATTTCCAATAGTAGCTACAGCAGATGCCCAGAAGAGTGTAAGAACAGCCTAGGGGTGTGAGAAAAGGGCATCATGATCCCTTGGGACAACTTTCTGCTTTCCAGCAGTAAGTAGTATAGGGACTGCTGAGCTGGCAACCACAGATGGGCTGCTGTGTTTAATAGCTGCTGGATCTGTGGACTTCCATTGGATGTCTAATCTCTTCTTTGAACTCATGTATAATTTTTGACTGCTGGAAAATGCTGTGGCAAAGCTTCAGAGTTCAATGTGCAGCATAGGAAAAAAAACAACACCCAAAACAATAAAAGCCAACAAACCCCAAGCAAAACAAAAAAAAAAACTTTTAAATTTCCTGTCTGATCATTTCCTTGGGTGTCTTGCAGATATTGTACTGTGAAAAAGTGAATTATTTCCCCTCCCACTTTCTTCACACCACTCCTGATTCCATAGATCTCTGTTACATCCACCATAACCATTTCTTTTCATTTTCTAGAGGGTGTTTTATGCCTTTGATCATCTTTGTCACCTTTTCTCTACCTCTTCCAGTTCTACTATATCCTTTCTGAGACAGTGTGATCAGAGCTGAACGTACTGTTCAGAACACGTGAATGAAGTACAGTGATACAAAGCTTGGAGCTATCACTGAATATGTATAGTTAGGGTTATTTTTCCACATGTGCATTATTTTGCATTAGTAGAAATTAAATTTTCTCAGCTATTTTATTACCCAGTAAGACAGTACTGCAAGATAATCCTGTGACTCTTTGCAGTCAGTATTAGATTTGACTACCCTGAATAATTTTTAGCACCTGCAAATGTTGTTCCTTTTTCAGATTATATGTGGATACCATGAAGAACAGTGGTCACAGTGTGGCTCATGGGGAAACCATCTGCTAACTTCTCCCCACTGCAAAAATGAATGATGTGCTCCCGTTACCTGTTTCTTTATCTCTTAACCACCCCTAAGATGAGAACGTTTACGTACCAGTCAGACCATGACAATGTGCTCCTTGCAGGAACAGCTTTTAGACCTACCAGGGAATTATTGTGTTGCTCTGTGGAGCAGTGCGTTTCTTCACCTCATGGGGGAGAGCAGCAACTGTCCCCAATACAGTGAGAGCTGAGGTCTCCACCAGCACCTTCTGCCCATCTCTGCCCACAGCGGCCCATTGTACAGGAGTGCCCATGCCTGGGGCATCACCGCCCTCTCGTGTCTGCTCCGCACAGCGAGCTGAGAACCCACCCGTGATGGAGACATCAGGACACCAGCGTCCATCCTCTGAGAAGGGCTCAGTAAAGAGGCAGGTGGAAGTGTATGCTATTTGTGACAGAGCAAGGGACAGTTCGCATCACCCACAGTTAGGTCTGCTGGTGCATGTGAGGACTTCTGTTGCTGCTGAATTAGGAGGGATGGGTGGAAAGGTTAGCTGAGCTGGTCAACATTTGCCGTTTCATCCCATAGCTTTACCATTAATTGTACATACATATATACTAGCTAACACATGGGAGATGAGATGACCCCCCTCACATAGCTGTAAACGAGTGTTGAAATTGGACAGAAGTTGATTGCCCCTGAAAAGTTCCTGAAGCTGTGATGTTTTCCAGTTGATAAAGATCAAGTTGGCATTGATACCTTGACATGAGATCAGTTAAATGAGGATGAATTCAAGCTTCAGATTTTTCAAGTCTTCCAGTCTTCATGCATTATGGCAGTATGTGGCAGTGGTTAATATGGTATTAATTTCATACCAGAGCTGCAGACTACTGTCAGTTGTCTAAGGGAGCTTTGCCTAAGCTGCAGGATGTGGGCACTTGAGTTGACTACAAGCAGATCCCACTGATTAGCCCCTTGGCAGGAGGGCCTGAGAGCACAGTCAGCTCAACCCTACTTGGCTTTCAACACAGAAGTCTCCTCCTCAGTCCCAGCATAAGCTAACCCCCATAGCCACAATCAATAGTCTCATTCATACCCAAGAAGTGTATTCCTGGATCCTGAATTTCTAAATCCATATCTGCCCGCTCTATTTCTCACATCACTTTCATATTACTGTGCTTACAAAGAAGATGCACCACATGGGGCTGATTCTTCCTTATTTTCGTCCAGACGGGCATTGCTACTCATATGAAAAAAAAAAGAATAAATCTTATGCTAACAGTTACATGCTGATGTAAGAGTAAGGAAAAGAAGGCCAACATATACTCTTGGCTGCATTTTGCTCTCCCAGAAGGAAAAGTGGATTAGATCTTTACCACATGATAGACAGAGAAATGGCACTTTGTTGACTGAAGCTACTCCTGCTTTACACCAGGGAAGAGAGCAAACAGCTGCTCACAAAGCTGGCAAAGAGAAAAGCAAAATACAAAACAGTTGAAGCTGACAACAGCAATGCTTTGTTTCTGGTCAGCATAATCAGACAGAGAAAGCTTCAGGCCTCTGTTCTCCCCTTTTGAAGAAAACACATAGCATTCACGAGCCGCAACAGATCCCAGCAAGCTAAACAGAGCAGCAGCAGATCCTCTCATTCCTCCCTTTGGTGTTTGCTGATCCATGAGTGCTGATCTTACTCTGGGTTAATTAGATCCATATTTATGCATCTACCAGAAGCTCCTTGTGTTTAACACGTTCTCTAAATTTGGCTGTGCATCTTTTTTTGTGGTCTGTTCTGGTTGCTTTTGTGTTGTAGACTGCAGATTTGGCTTTTCTGTCTGTATTACCTCAAGGACCAGTTGAATGACATTTTCTGTACATTCTTTCAGCGCAAAATATTTGCCAAGCACACATAATGTATATACCAGGCTTATGGCAGCAGGTTTATACAGCCCTAGAGCTAAGCCAAAAATAATCAGTAAATGTTTGTTGAAAACACTTACCAATGAAAAGTGGTTTTGACTAAAATGAGCAAAATAAACTGTAGACAGAAGATGTTAATTTTGTTTGAACATTTTCTGTGTTTAGATAAAAAAGTTCTCTTTTTGGAGTTTTCTGAAAAGATTGGGGAGGGTTGTGGCATTTTTTTCCTTTTTTTCCCCACTATTAAAGAAATCCAAAACAATCTATTTCTTAATCTCCTACAGGACCAATAGCCAAGTTGTGGCTGGAAATAGAGGGGATGGGACAGGAGTTCTCAGTCTTGTAGGACTTCTCATATCATGTGACTGAGACTTGGTTTGTCCTCTGTGCAGTAAACTGTGCGGGAGGAAGAAACTATTGTCTGCTCACCTCTTCTTCCCTGAAACCCTGGCAGGTGCCCACCTACTTCCCTTTGAGGCATGAGGAAAAGGATTGTCATTGTCTCCTCTAGCTGGAAATTAAGGTAGAAGTCTCACTCAAGACAGAGGGCTATGCGATGCCCACAGCTGAGATTAGAACAATCCTACGGATAGTTTTATTTCAAGATGTGGTAAGGATATCATATTAATTTGTCATTTTTTGGCAGTTCTAAATGAACTCATGGTGAAAGTTTTAAAAGTGGGCTTCTAGCTGTATGTCCTTCCTTGCTCCAGAATAATCTCCATGGGAAGTTCTCTGAGCAAGAAAACAAAATTTAGCATTGTGGTCTGTGCGTAGGACCCACTTCTTGACATCATTTTGCTTGGCTTTAGGGCACTAGCTTCAAATAAATTCATGGTAACTATGATGACCTTTAAGCCTGGGCTGGCCCATAAAAGGACTGGAGCAACTGCTGTGGATATATCATCAACACAGCTTTATCAAGAGTGCTTCATGGTGTGGAAGTTTGTGGTGGAAAAATTTCACCCATAAAGGGCCATGGGAGAGGTTCTAAAAAATCTAAAGGAAACCATCAAACCACAGTGTGCTGCCAGCCATTGCATAAGGGAAGGGAAAGGCATTGTAAAAAGAGCTTTACTTTTCACTAGTGACTGTCAGAAGTGGGAGCTGGCTGAGACAGAGAAAGGATTTACTCAATTTCTTAATTTACTTGTTAATAATTCATTAGCTATGACAGTGGCAATTAAGCCCCAAACTAGCTTTTTCTGTCCTTTCATCTTTCAGACTGCAAAGATGGACTTTGGCTAATCCATTCCTAGACATCTTCTGTCTAATTTTAATTTTTCTTTCCCCCTTTCATTCACTGCAGCTCTATTTCTACTTTCAATTACATTCGATTCTTCACAGCTTTGTTTCCCGGCCATATACTATAATTGCCCTTCTATTTCCCAATGTGATCCTCCTAGCGCGTTCCTGATATTATCACCCACTTTGTTGCAAGAAACCTGGTCCTTACTCCATCGTGCTCTTAATTGTCTTTCGACCTTCCCACACCAGTCTGCCCTGCATGTTTGTAACCTTGACCATCTCTACACCATTCTACGCTCCAGATTTCCCATTCTGTATTTCCCTCTCTTCACTTGTTGTCTTCCTTTACATATTGCCTTCCTGAAATCTCTGCTCCTCAGCTTAATCAAGTGTGATTTTATTAACCCCTCTTTTGAAGGAAAGGTTGTTTTTCTGAGTCTGCATATATAGATAGCATTCATTTCACCTCTCCTTTGCAAAGTTAAAAGAGGAAATTGTACAGTAATGAGGACATGCATTAGAAATACAGTGTGTTTGCTGTGCTCGAAGAGATGGGTTTTGTAGACCTTATGTGATAATCAGTTCTTAGGTCTTAGGCCATAACCAGTTAATTTAGCTATATACACACTATTCTCTCAGAAGAGGATAATGAAGAATATCACTGTAACATGTTAAAATCACCAGTAAAAGAAGGGAAATCATCAAGAGTGTAAAATATTTCTGAGTGTTTGTGTGAAACTCAGAAGTAACACTTGGCTATCTTTCACACCATTTGCCTATTTTCCTCTGTTTACTTATATGCAGACATGAAAGATAATTTCAACTCTACCGTGCTCTATCTGTATCTGTTTATAATCAGAGATACAAGAAACTTGTGGTTCTTCTCTTGGCTGGATCACACAGACAACGTCTCGGGTGGTATAGCTAAAGCTAGCACCAGTGACACAGAGATATATTTATTTATACCAGTTGAGAGTTCGACATCAGGCTTTTCTCTGCCAGTGGGGAAAAAATAACACTGTCTTTCTCCTACTTCAAGTGAAAATGGACAATAACAGGTTCAGGAATTGCCTATTCTAATTTTCCAGGACAGGATCTTCCTGTCTGGGTATTTATACAGCAGCTACCACTGTGGTATCTAAACCCCCTATTGATTTATTAAAGTGCACTCATAAAGCGCTCTGTATTTTTTTCCTTGCTCTGTTATTTTATGTGGTGTTATTGTGGGAAAGCGAGGTCAATGGAAGAATGTTTTACATTTTGTTCTGAAAGTGCTGAGGTTTACAGTCACTCTGATGTGTTCCAGAAGCAACTATCGCAACGTGGACCAGTAGCCAAGAAATGTCTGCCTCCTGCTTTCACAAGTTTTCTTCTAGACATTGTTCATGAGGAGTGAAGCTCCCCTGTGTGATCTCTCTGATAGTGCTGATAAATCAAACTGGAATTCTTGGAAACTGAGGAGCAAATTCTTGACTTCATATAAGAAGGCATCAGCACCGGCTCAAATGCCGGTTTGCCTTCAGCAGTTGCTTGTTCAGCAGATAGACTATTGTGCTCTCCCTCAGCTGGATGGTGTGTTTTGTTTTGTTTTGCTTTTTTTTAAGCTTAACAGTCCCTCTTCTATCTACAGTTTGATACAATCACCAAAGCCAGGAGGTGTGGGGGTGGGTAAGCAGATGTGTCAAAGATGAAGCTGCAGCCAGGGCTCACAAGATGAAGAGCAATAGTACCCTGGTTGAGTCTGAGACACACAGGCCACTTTGGGTGTCCACAGTCCACACGGGGAGTATGAGGAAGCACCTTCTCTTTAGACATGTGAATAATAGCAATAATCTTCAGTGGAGTGGGAATACCACTGGAAAGGAAGAATTGCCTCCACTTTTCTCAGCTCCGGCTGGAACAAATTGTTCTTCATTTAACTGTGAAGCCAAGAGACTGAACAGCTTGAGTATATTCCGGGAATGGTAATATTTGAAAGAGATGATCCAGAGGGAAAACCTGCTCATGTGTTTTTGGCATTCTTGTTCATGATATCTCAGAGTCTTCACTTCGCAGTGAGGTTGGACAGGATGGAGCTGAAAGCAGGGCCCAAATAGGAGTGTGCACAGATGTAGTCAGTAGTTACAAGAAGGAATGAGGAATGGCCAAGTGGTAGTCTTCCACCATCTAAAGGAAGACAGCAGAATCTCAGCTCACCTATGCCATGTAGGGGTGCAAACGATGTAAGTATACATATCAGGTCCTTGGAAGAATGGATGTCAAGCTTCACGCTTTGCAGCACAATTGCTAATAGCAATCATTAACAGCTACAATATCACTCCAAAGACGGCAGTAAGTCCTACGCCCCACATAGGTGTGCAATAACAGATTCCCACCCATGACTTGCCATAGGAAGGGGCAAATATTTATCAGTAATGCAACAAATTACTGTAGACATTCCTGTCTGTCCTCCAAACCTGCCAGAGTCCTGACGGGCTGGTAAATTTTCTGCCATGGTGGTGAGGATGGCTTGGGATGTCTCTAGGGAAAGAACTTCACTACTGGGCAGAGCTGGTTAGTAGAGTGCTATAGAAGATTTCTGAACTATGTACATGGACAAGATTACACATAGACATTTTGTGTGGACAGGAGCAGCAGGACTAGGAATATATGCCAGAATATTTGCCTGAAACTTGCATACAACAAAGCAAACCAGGGATATTAAGAATCCATAAATATTTTTGGACATTTTAAAACAAATTGAACTTAAACTGGTACCTACAAAAACCAATATGTTGTAAATTAAAACTTTCAGGAGAAAAAAAATATGCCAGTGCTTATTTTTTTTGGAATTAATGTGTATTAACGGCAGCCAGCACTTGTTCATCACTGTGCTGTGCTGATGCTGGAGCAGACATAAATATAATCAAACCCAGGTCTCTCTCTTTCTCTTTCCTTCTTTTCCATTCTGACCAACGTTTTTTAATTTAGTCCATATGAATGAAGTTCAACCATTAATTTTATATAACCTGATCTATGCCACAAAATAAATAATACAGTATCTGTTGCCAAATTAGAACAGTCTAACTGAAATAGATATGTGCATTTAGTGAAGCCAAGGCATAATTTGCTTGAACCAATATTAGTACAGCAGCCAACATATGGGATTTTAAACCCAAAGTACATTTGTATATGGGTTTTATAACGCAAATGGATAAACGCTTTTCCAAACCAGTGTATATTCAATAAAATCCAGAAGCTTCCCGAGTGTCAGCTGATACAGCAGTGGATAACGTGCTATCATTCCTCCTTTCGTTTCCATGTTTAATGAACATCTTTCTAAACTTGTTTGGTTTGATTTATTTTGTTTCTGGCAGAAGCATCTTCAAAAGCAGAATTATTCCCTGTGATTTGAAGTTCACTCTTCTACGTCTTGGTAGCAGTGCAATGTCATAACTGAATCTGGAAGGAAAGGCAAATTTCCAGTACATACCTGCAATTATTTTCCAGTCCTCTCTATCCTTGGGGTCTTTGCATTCTGAAATAAGCATGGAATTGAACCACCCGAAGGAACAGTTTTCAGAAAAGAGGCACTGAGCCAAATCTACCTCAGTTGGTCTAAATAGGGTAACTTATTCTGAGCACTGAGCTGCATAAGCAAAAATGTTATTATCTTTGTTGAATATACTAATCCAGAAAAGTGCTTTTATCATTCACATTTTCAGCTGCTGAGAAGAAACTTCTGTTAGTGGAGTCCTTGCAGGTTCTGCTACTAGATGAAAAAACTTCAGACTGAGCTGTTTTGGTGTGGTTCACCAAACCAAGAAATCTGTAGCTGATGGCAATTTTGGAGGAGGTGAGAACTGATGTCAGTGACAATAAACTGTGTAATTGTATGGCTGCATAGAGAAATTTCTTCCTAGCTCCAGATGTTGTGTTTGGCTTATGTTTCTAGTGAGAATAAATAGGCAACCCTCCCGGCATAAGTGTTACTGAGTCTGTACAATATGATCAGCCACTTTGTGCTTGAAGGGACCTTTTGAGTTTCTGCTTCCTGGAAGTATCATATTAGGCTAAGATAAACACAGAAGATTGACCACCAAAATCTCAGACTGCTAGTGCTGCAGAACCTTCTCCAAAAGTTCAGGGAAGTAAAATGTGAAGCCTCCAATGACTCTAATCAGCCTTGGCTCTTCCCCCAAATTTTGATATCTGGCTCACGTTACAGCAGAGGTGGCTTATGAATAGAAAAGACCCAAACCCAGCTGAGCATACAGATACGTATTCCAGGTGCTAAACTGTATTACACTTTTTCCTCACTTTTGAATGTTGTGGAGGTTTAATTTCTAGGGTATAAAACCTGTTGATATCTCTCATGAATCATGTTTTACTGAAATGCTAAAAAGGATGTTTAACTTAATTTTTATCACAAATTAAAAGTTTGTTGTAGGTGATTTTGGTTCAGTTGCAAGATAAGTGGCTCAGATCTTGCTTGAAGGTAACTGCTACTTTGATAGTAAATCAGTCAATACATCTGTACAAAATCCATCATGAATCTCTTTATCTGTGTTCTCCAAGAATGTTGCATACATGTTATTCCACTATATGAGCTTTTTCCCTCCTAATCATTGTTTTTACCTATACCAGCTATGTACTTAGAATACTGACAGTTTTATTTAGAGTCATCACAAGCTTAAGCTGAGTCCAGAACTGGAAACATGTAAAGGAATACGTGAGTATTCCTTTAACCTTCATCTGTCCTACATGGAAAACAGGCTAGTCTCCTGGCCACCAAAAGCATATACATGTGAAGTGATGTTCATTTTACATACTTTCACATTTCTACTGTGTAAGTGTCTGCATCCAAACTAATTGTCTTGATTGTCATTGAATTGCCTTGATTGTCATTGTAACCAACAGAGATTTAGTCAATATAGTAATATGGCTTAGAGCTGTATGGTCACTGGACTTTCACCAATGGAGATGATCTCATCCTATTTTAGGATGAGATGAGTCATATTGTATTGACTGAACTGATTAAGGGTTTGGATCAATTGCTTAAACACATGCCTGTAACGACCAGAGATAGCACCACAGGCTGGAAGATACAAAAGCTATGGGAGACCCATATTGTACAGGAGAACCACCTGGGCATCTCAAATGGCACTAGATGCCCATGTTTGTACTAGGCACTTGTGCTTAGGCAATTTAATCAAGTCATTAACATGGTGAAAAGGATAAAAATTAATTAGTATCTTCTCAATATTATTGAGAAATGAGAGCCTTAATGCTTCAATGAAAAGGCAGGCTAACTAGTATACTTGTTTGGAAAGATTAGGGTGAAATCTTAACCTCATGGTAGCTTAAAGTGAAATTCATACTGACTTTCATTCCCAGGAGTTCTTTAGTTCTCAGAAAACATCAGTTTTCTGACTGTTCTTGCCCAACAGTGTTACTCTGACACTGTTGGGACTATGCCAGTAAGCATCGTATGAGGATCTGGCCCTGAATTACCCATTTATAGCATGAGGGCAAGTAGTAATAGTACAAACCCACATTAAAGAAGGACATTTGTTTCTTATGAAATCAGTTAACAGTCAGGAAAACCACTTGAAATTAATAGAAACTAATTGAAAGTAATGGAGAATTACCTGAAAATGTAGCACAAGTAGATGAAATTAATTGAAGATAATTGATAGTGACTGGAATTAATAAAAAATGGAAACAAATTTGGCTTAATTGAAATTTATTGAAATTGAATTAAACTCAATAACTCAAAACCCATTAAATTTAATAGAATCTAATTGATATTAATTTTATGCAATGTTTAATAGTAACATAATATTCTTAAAAGGGATTTTTATTAGATGTTTTATTTGTATAACAGTATTTCCATATAATAGTAAGAATAAAATTTAACAGAAAAAAATGATTCAAAGCATAGAAACTTCAGGCTCCTTTTGGAATAGTTATGTGGACAGCATGTGATACTGATAATAAAAGTTCCTGACAGGATTTTGTAAGATAAAAAAAAAGTCTCATGGATTTTATATCATAGTTGAGGCTTTATTAGAGTTTAATGAGAACATTCTACACATTAAGATGTTGGCTTTGATTTGATAAATAACTCCTTGACCAGATATTGAATCCAGAATGTCTTCTTTACTGTGGATAAATAAGGGTACTGTGGGAACCCTTATTTGCTGTCTTTATGAAATATTTTAAGTCTTATGAGTTTCCTTGCACATTTCCTTCTGTTATATCACTAATGTTTTTATCAACTATTTCCACCTCCCTCAACCTTTGTCAGGTGAAAGAGCTAAACCCTTTTTCACATAAGCCCGATAATAGATATATTCATCTCAACCAGAAAAGGAAGGTCAAA
>VZTL01047773.1:0-15212 GCA_013400535.1 Scopus umbretta
CTCTTTTTGAGACTTTTTTTTTTCAACTGATGTCAGTGTTCATCTTATATTTAGTCCATAGGCACCATTATATGTAGGCTTTTAGGGGACTAAAAGGATTTTTGGCATAATAGGACTGAAGGACTTGTTAGGGTAAATTCAGTAGTGGGCTAAGATATGTATTTCTTGTGAAATTTTGTACTTAAATCAGTATTGAAGCTGCCCTTCTGTCTGCAGGATTTCAAACTAAAAATAAAATTTATCAGAACATTAATAATAAAAAAAGAATTTTCCCATTTCACCACTCAGGTAGTGATGCCTGACCCTAAGCATATCACTGTTTGCTTATTAATCACCAAAATATATTTACTTCAGTAGCAGAAAGCAGCAGAAATGACATATTGAAATATTAATTACTTAGGAGACAGAAAACATACTGGAACTTCTTTTTCAAACCATTGTGCACATTTTTTTGGCACACATATACTGACTATATTGTCCATATTATCACTTCATTAATTCTTTTATCTTGTCCCAGTTGTCTTACATTTTTCCAAGACTCCAGAAGTTTTATTAAATGGAGTTAAAATATGCTTTTAAAAAAGGCTAAACATCTCTTGAGGTTTTAGGTTCTTCCTGTCTCAATTTTTTTGTGAGTTAATTGTATAAAGAATTTAAGGACTGACTCAGTCCAGTGGTGCTGCCTCTCTTATACAACATATGCTTTACTAGAACATTCCTGAGAATGACAATACAGGCATGTGAGAGCATTTAAAGCAGCAGATCCAGTACTAACAGAGGGATGCTCTTGTTACCAGTATTAACTGGTTCCAGGAAGGCGTGTAGTCATTTATATCATTCAAACAAGACAGCAAATAATAAGACTAAGTTGTCTTAAACAGTTAAATTAAATGGAATTTGTAATGAAGGTAATTGTTGATGGCTGAGTGAAAGGCCATTCCAATTCAGAATGCAAAATCGGGATGAGAGGAAACTTAAATCTATGAAGATTTAGTATCTCTTCTTCCTGTAGTTCTTCTCTTGGAATAGAGCTATGGAAGCTTCTTAACCTGTATCAGATACCAGCCAAACTACTGGTACAAGTTTCTGATGTCTATAGTGTCTTTTGCTTTTTCTTATTAGTTACTGCTCTCATGTTCTCTGTGCCTCTCAAGATAGCAGCATAGTATGAAAGGGTAAAAAAAAAAAAAAAAAGCTAAACTTGTTACTAGCCATTTGTGGAGGTTCATTCAGCATTCTATACCCGAATCACAGTCTGATCTGACCCGTGGGCAGCCTGGAGAACTCTAACGAGTCCAGCAGAACATGCAGCTGTTTTGCATTCACAGGTGCTCTAAACCCTCGGGTTTGAAAGGGAACCTTTGGTGAAACTAGCTCCCACATCACACTTTTTTCTGAGTTTGCTGCCTGTTTCAAAAAGGGACAGTAGTTCTTCATGCAAATTCTAGCGCCATCTCCCATGTACTCTACAAGTGCACTGTATTAGTGAATGAAGGGGGAAAAAAAAAAACCAGCAATGGTGATTGAATCATTCTTGGCAAAATATGTCAGGCTTAGAGTCCTGAAGATTAAGTTACTTGCTGTCGAGTGATGAGGTGCAGCATGCCTCAGACAACTGCAGACTCCCTTGCTGTGTGTCTGAATAGTCTGCTTGCAGACTATTGTGATGCAGTTCCCATCATCACATACATTCAAGTATATTCCTCTCTCAGTGGCCTAGCTGGTTTTATGTTGCTATTTATGATTTGTCTAAGTCATGGTTTACTAGAAATCTATAGGAGTTTTGAAAAAGAATACTGATTTGAGTTCCTGTTTACTGTTACTAGTCTATTAATATTGTCTACCAACTTTAAACACTCAAATATAGAAATATTCACTAAAATTTGACCATATAAGGTAAAGTTTTCTAACCTATTATTTTTTATTTCTTTAAGAAAAGTATGATGTCCTTGTTAAGTACCTTAACTACATCTAGCCTTTCCTCTTAAAGGCCTTCATTCTCACAAGGGAACCATTCAATGCAGTGATTGGATTAATACAAATTGGATGGGAAAATTGGGCTGGGGTAGGAGCAATTGAATTTGGAAAGTTTATGAGAGCTGCTAGTTCAGGGTGAATGATAAAATAAAACCAGCAGTTTTGCAATTTTGAAAAGCTCTGTCCTATGTAATAGACTATAATTTAATTCTGAGAGACTATTTTATTAGATTTTTCCCAAGTAAAATCACAATTCCTATTGTTCCTTGTCATATGTCTCATTACTGCTGCAAGTATTATCCTTTTTATATGATTATAGTGATTCATACTTCACTCTCTTGGTTGTTTTGTACACAGTTGCAAGTAAATAATGGTGGAAATTTGATGCTTCTGAATATAAGACCAATAGGTTCTTTGTTTTTTTTTTTTCTAAACAGGGATGTATGTTTTAGTGAAGGAGTGATGATAAGCCTTATACTGAGATCAGTCAACAGATGCATAATTGATAAAATGTAAATTCTCAGTATTGGTCAAAGTAATAAAGCTGAAGAAATGCCTGTGCCAAACAGTTGTCATAGTTTTACAATAAATCTGCGTGAAGTTCATTGTCATTTACATTCATTATCCTGTGTAGATACTTTTTGAGAATATGTGGTTATCATTTGTATATTTGAACGTAGAACTGCCGTAAGAATGTATCCAACAAACAAAAGAATCCCTTTCTGAGGGAAGTTGGTTCTGTGACAGAAGGAACATTTTCTTGCTATGCTGAGTACTTCGAAATCCAGTGAAAGCCAAAGAGAGTTGGGAAAATGAGGTTTTGGTTCATCCTGTGGTTGAATTGAAAGGACTTCACTGATTGGGCAGAAAAGAGACATTAGTTCCAGTTCCTGAAGAAGTAATGGTTTAAGAAATGACTTATAGAAAAGGAATGTGACATTATCGGTGAAACTCTATGATGAATTGAGACCTGGTTCTTATTCTTGCTCATTCAGAGTTGTGTGTAGCTATCAAATTCAACAGGGTGGCACCGTCTGAGAAAGTCAAGTTATCTCAGTGTTGATTCCTGGTTGTTTTTTACTTAAGAATTTTTAATTAATGATTACCTGGGGAAGAGATGAGGGGAAGGGAGGAGTAAGGAAGGGAGCAGGGAGTGTCTGAAACGACATTGTGCTGAAGCAACCAGTCTAAATATAACTGCAAGTACAGCAAAGCAAATACATGCTCGCAAAATTGTGAAGAGAACGGAAGCTTATTTTTTCATGGATTTTTTCAGTTCCACTCTAATTTCATTGAGGCTTTTTACATTTTCTCCCACTTTTAAAATTAGGTGCATTCAACTGGGGATTCAGCTTAGGTGAAGGTAGATATTAGTAATGGACAATATGGACTATCCACCCATTGTGCCAAAGGACAGTATTAACATTGCACCCTTACTAGAGAAGGTTAGTTAAGGAATTCAATGTGTCCTGCGTTTTGGTTTCTGGATTTTACTCATGGATCAGAACACTAGTTTATATTCTGCTCAAAATGTATACTTAAACTTTCGCAACATTGATCAAAGGATATTGGATATTACTTTTTGCCTGCCTTAGGGGTATCTCCAGAAATTTGGTTTAGTTATTGCATACCCACATTAATTAATATATCACACGGTAGTGCAAAAATTTTTTTATTTATTAGCTTTTCTACCTTTTGAATTGTCAATTTTAAACTGATTATTAAAAGTCTCCAAAAAGCTGCTAACTCATATTTTTACATTTCCCTCCCTCTTCCCTTCCCCTTTTCCTCCTTTGGATTCAGATAGTAATTAACATAGTAGATGTCATTCAAATTAAATGCAGAGGAAAATAATTTGAAAGTATTGCACTGGGGAATGTACATGACTCAGTTAATATATTGAAAGTTATGTATACCAGTGTTAAGTCCAAATTATACAGAAACATTTCCTATAGGAAGATTTCAAACTTAAAAACAATGTTGTACAACATGGACAGAATTCTTAGCGGAGTGTGTGCACTATACGCAGTTATCCAAATACTTTCAAGTTATATATTGGATTAAATATCTCCAGAAACCACATCTTAAATTTGATCTCTAGAGGTCAGTGTCACCTCCTCATTCATCATGACATGGCCCAAATGACTGAATCCAATGGACAGGTTTCCACTGATAATTCTATTCACTAGATCCTGAAATAAACACACTAATTCAATATCAACAGTTTGTGGTAGCACGGAGCTCTGTTAAAGAACTAATGTTCCTTCTTCGTCTTGGACTGTTAATTTTTTCTTTTACTGTCTTTAGACGTGTAGTCAACCAACATGTTTAATGTCTAACCAACAAGTCTAATATCCAACCAACATGTCTAATGTCAACCAACAGTATGTACAAATACAGAAGCATGTATACGTGGCATACTTGTTCTGAAAAACTTTGTAGCTATTTGTATATTAAAAATCTGAACTACTTTCCAAGGCAGGGATATAGCAAGGTACTTTATTATTATTTGTTATATTTTATGAAGCATAAGACCAAGACACTGTTGTTCTTTGTATCTGCAAACATACAATGAAACGCTTCCTCTTTAAGAGGAATTCCAAATACCACCTATGGTGAGATTTAAGAAGCAGAAATAAAAGGAGACAGTGACAAAGGGAAGATGATGGTTATCGTAAGAGAAGCAATAGTTTAAGAATCCAAATATGTAGGTTCAAGACACTCTTCTTTGGGATGTAAATAATTGCACTAAAAATTACATTATTCTGCCACTATTTCTATTATTTTAATTCATTGGATTAAATGAATCCATCTTAATTTCTTATGAAGAGCCTTCCAGTAACTTCTCAGCTTGATTTTGTATACCTAAGAAAGGAAATGGCACAGGAAGGCTGAGTCAAACCATGTCATACTCGTTGAGTTCTCTTCAGTGGAGCACAACATGGTAGCTATTAGATTTTCAATTTTTGAGATCGTCACTATTTATTTTTATTACTGCTATTACTACATTTACTCTTTGAATGGGAAATGCATGCTGATTTTTTTTCTTAACTTTCTTGTCATTTATTTATATTACTTTTGTGTTTAAAAGGTTGAAAGTTTATTAAAACAAAAAATTGGAAAAGACCAAGGTAATTTTCCTCATTTTTATCAAAATATTTTATCATAAGTTTTAGTTTTTAGCATAGCTTAAATATTAAAATAAATATGAATTATTTTGATTCACATGGGAAAGAAATTACAAAAATAATAGGCTTTAATAACTGAAATAGTCTCTGTCTGAGTCTTAGGGATCATCTTTTAATATTTATGTAATGTAAGTTAAATGAATGTGAAAACCATGCATTGGTAAGAATGGGTTGGCATTCCTCCAAGTGGAAATAATATTTCAGGTCTTGTCCAGAAATGGTTACAGATGTTTTAAATGAGATTTCATTATTTTAGCAGGTTTGATTCATGTTTCTGTTGCTTTTTATTAGCATTTCCACTTCCTATCTGCTGTTTTTATTCAGACCTAAGATATAGTAATTCCATGATATCGGTGTTTAGGATACTCCAACATGTTGCTATGGAAATTATTAGAAGGTCATAAATGTAAGGCCTACTTCTCAATGAGGTTTTGGTCTCTTTGCTTCTCCTTATTTATAAATATACCCAACTATACAGCTACTACAAATCTTCAGGTTTATTCAGGATATATATACTGTGAAAGTATGAATGCCAAAAGTGCAAGTAATCTTCAGATGCCTTAACAAGGAATGAACAACAGGAATTTGGTGTCTCTTTTCTATATGAATCCTGATGTTAGAAAAAGCTGTTTTAATATACTCAGCCCTAATGTCTTTTGATTTGTAGCAGTAATATTACTTTATCTTGTAAGTGCTTTTCATCTGACTATTTCGAAGCTTACTTTCCCCAAAATGTTAATTAAGTTAATGTACAGTATGATGTACAGTAGGTTAATATAATTTTCAATTTACAGATGAAGAAACTATATCTAAAAAGGTCACATTTCATGTCAGTGACAGATGGAGGTACACAGTACTGTTCTGCCTAAGCCACTGGGAAAAAATAAATCTTCCTTAAACCTGTGCATTTGCAACTGTTACCCCAACCAGACGTAAATGCCCAAAAGTAAGAGTTTTATTACAAGAACACATATTTCCACCAGATGAAGGAGGGGAGGAGTGAAAGAAAATTCTAGTAGGTAACCAAAACAGAGGAACCTCTCTACAAGAAAGCTGGAGAGGGACACTTAACAAGGACATGTAGTGATAAGAAAAGGGGTAATGGTTTTAAAAGGAAAGAGGGTAGATTTAGATAGAATAGAATATCATAGAATCATTGAGCTTGGAAAAGACCTCTGAGATCATGTAGTCCAACCATCAACTAAACACCACCATGCCTGCTAAACCATGTCCTGAAGTGCCACATCTACCCGTTTTTTGAACACCTCCAGGGATGGGGACTCCACCACCTCCCCGGGCAGCCGGTTCCAATGCTTCACCACCCTTTCAGTAAAGACATTTTTCCTAATATCCAATCTAAACCTCCCCTGGTGCAACTTGAGCCGATTTCTTCTTTTCCTATCACTAGTTACTTGGGCAAAGAGACCAACACCCTCCTTTCAGGAAGTTGTAGAGAGCGATAAGGTCTCCCCTCAGCCTCCTCTTCTCCAAACTAAACAATCCCAGTTCCCTCAGCCGCTCCTCATAAGACTTCTTCTCTAGACCCTTCAGCAGCTTTGTTGCCTTTCTCTGGACACACTTCAGCACCTCAACATCCTTCCTGCAGTGAGGGGCCCAAAATGCTGAACACAGGATTCGAGGTGCGGCCTCACCAGTGCCGAGTACAGGGGCACGATCACTTCCCTACTCCTGCTGGCCACACTAGTCCTGATACAANCCCCCGCACTGAGGTCACTCTGACAGGCCTGTAGTTTTCTGGATCCTCCTTCCTGCCCTTCTTGTAGACGGGCATCACATTGGCAACCCTCCCGTTGTCTTGGACCTCCCCTTTTAACCAGGACTTCTGATAGATAATGGAGAGTGGCTTGGCAAGCTCCTCTGCCAGCCACCTCAGCACTCTTGGGTGGATCCCACCTGGCCCCATAGACTTGTGAGTGTCCAGGTGGCATAGTAGGTTGTTAACTGCTTCCTCCTGGACTATGGGGTTTTATCCTGCTCCCCACCCCCATTTTCCAGCTGTGGATAACTAGTCTGACTATTAAAGACTGAGGCAAAGAAAGTGTTAAGTACCTCAGCCTTTTCCTCATCCTTGGTGGCAGTGTTCCCCCTGCATCCAATAAGGAGTGGAGATTCTCCTTGGCTCTCTTTTTGTTATTAGTATATTTGTAAAAACATTTTTTGTTATCTCTTACAGCTGTGGCCAGACTGAGTTCTAGCTGGGTTTTTGCCTTTCTAATTTCCTTTCTGCTTGACCTAACGAGATCCCTGTACTTTTCTTGAGTTGCCTGCCCCGTCTTCCAAAAGTGGTAAACTCTCCTTAGAGATCAGGTATCTCCTCAGAGATTACATATAAGGAAGAAATTTTTCACTGTGTGGGTGGTGAGGCACTGGAACAGGTTGCCTGGAGATATTGTGTATGTCTCATTCCTGGAAGTGTTTAAGGCCAGGTTGGATGGGGCTTTGAGCAACCTGGTCTAGCGGAAGGTGTCTCTGCCCATGGTGGGGGAGTTGGAACTAGATGATATTTAATGTCCCTTCAACCCAACCTTTTCTATGAATCTGTGATGTGAAATGATTTTATGAATGACATCATTCAAGTGGACCAGTCATTAGACATTGGGCAAAAATGTTTACATATCATATGCATGTGTATATACATGCAAGCATGTGTGTGTATGTATGAATATACATACTGAATATATTTTTAAACTATAGCTTTTTTAAGAGCTGTGGAAAATCTTTCAGAAGATCTTCAGTCAGATTTTATGTTTAGGGATATATCAGAAAGGATCATCTCTTCCAGAAACAGATATATTTCCCCAAACTTGAAATGGAAAATTTTATTTAGAGAAAAAATGTTTAATTTCAACCCTTTAACTAGGCTTTCTCCCAGAAGCTCTTAAACATTCTTAAATCCTAGCTTCTAGATATTTTGTCTATGGAGAATCTTGGTCAGGTTGTAAACCTGGCATTTAGTCTTCCCAGGATTTCTAGGTTGCTCCTGAATAGGTTTTGAGATGTCTGAAAGTATTGCTCACTTGTTCGAATGTGAAAGCTATGGGGTTCTATAGCTCCTCAGCAGCGTAGTTCTGGATGGAAAAGTGTGGAAAACCTGTTAGCTTTGGTTTCAGTACAGTTTGAGTTGTAGCATGACTTGAAAGTCATAACACTTGTAGAATACACATTTTCTATCAAAATCATCAATAAAAGAGGAGGTTCCAGACCAGAACCATCAACCAGTTTGTGGTAGGATGATTAATGATTACCAAAGACACTAGAGATGTAAGCAAACAAGACTAATTTCTGTAATTGAATATAGCAGTGTATTTTTCATATAGGGAGGAATTTGATTAACTAGAAATACAATTAGGTACATATTAATCCAAATTTAATTTTTAGCAAGACACTGAGATAACTACCATTGCTTGTAATTTTTCTCTCTGGCCTAAGTGAATAGCTCTACAGTATAACATCTCAATAACTTCACCATCATGAACACACATACTGGTGTGTTTCCCAACAAATGATTCAAATGTCCTCTTTTGGTTGCACTTAGCATTTTCTTGTTATTTTCCTGCATAGGTGATCTTCTGTCCCAATCCTGTTTTCATTTCTGTTGTTAAGGAAGCCAGTTGTGGAGGGCTTAATTTCTCCTTTTCCAGCAGCCCGTGCACACACATACACACACGTTACAAGTCTCTCCTGTACCTGATCTTAGACTCTCAGCCTATGCAGTAGCTGACCCCTAGACTCCACCATCTCCCCCACTTGCAGTACTTGGACCTATGAGCTCCTGACATTTGCAGTCCCGCTTCAGTTGCTGGCACTCAGATCTAGTAATGTGCTTGCAGGCTAGTCCGGTTCAAAGTTCACTGGCTCCCACACACAGAGCTGAGAGCGTACCCACACAGAAGACAGAATTTACTAAGGAGATAGGATGGGCTGCGGTGCAGTGCAGTGCAGTGCTTAGACAGGCAAGTGTGCTGACCAACAACCTGTTTACATACAACTAGCCTCTTTTGTCCCCTTTTCTCTCTATTTTTTCATGTTTATCCCTTACAGATCCATTTTCACCCCTCCTTTTCTGTGTCTTTGGTCCTTTCGCTGAACATTTCAGAATCAGTTTTGCACAATACCAAATATTCTCTCTACTTTATCCCTAATTCTCTTTCCCCATAATAAACCCTGCACCCTGATTACCCCATTTAATGTGCATGGCTTTCCAGGAAGAGAGTTTCCCTGTTTACCCACCTTGGTGGGTGTCCTCACCAGGGGCAACCATCTCATTGTTTTCCTTTGATGGCCTTTAGAGTAGCCAGTTCCTTGTGCTCCCTTTTAATTTCCTAGGTGTTCCTACACCTGTCACTGCTCCTCTGTGTTTATGGTCATCAGCCATTAGTCAGATAGCCTAGCATTTGTTGTCAGAAAAGATCACTGATAATTAGATTAGACTGGAAGCCACATAAACAAATTACCTCAGGTATCCAAAGCAGAGTTTGTGTAGGATTCCTCAATCCAAAACTGTGATTCTCACTACCCCTTTTCACAGCTGCTGGTTGTGTGAATTCTTTTGCTCTCTGCTGTGCAGTATGATTTTAGTCCTAAGGTTTCACAAATTAAAGCAGTTTCCATTTTTATCCCTAGAAAAGTTTGATTTATTAGACATGCTCAGGTCACTTTTACTAGATTGAAACAGGAGTTGCCCATTTCTTTTTGTAACATAGCTGTACTTCAGGAAATGAGTTAGTGCAGTTCAGATCTAAGTGCAAATCGACCTCCCCTGAAAGCTACCTAACACATAAAAGGAGTGGGTTTAAAAAAAATTTCAGCTCTTCTGTGTCTTTTTTATGTAAATGTGATCAGGTAGCTTCTTGTGTAATAACTTGTTTTAGGTTTCTCTCATACAGAATACATGTTTATACAGATAGTAACCTTCCTATAATTTTGTAGAGAAATAGGTCATTCAGTTAGGACAGTTATTTTGTTGTGGGATTAAATGTCTAAAAAATGGATAATGAATCTGATAGTCAAAGCATTTAAGGAGTTGATATCATTATATTTCTTTACAGAGATAAGGGTAAAAAGGTGTAATCTAGGTTACAGCTTTAAATAAACTTAATGAGTGACAATTATTACTGTTGTCTGGGAAAGAATATGGGTAATCACAGGGAAACTGATTTTTTCAACTACAGTTTTAAAGGTATTGTCTCTGTGTATCCTTTTATAGCTGGAGTTTCATTTGGAGGGTGGTGGACTCCCGGAGCAGTTGCTTTCCCTCAGAAATTATTTTATTAATGAAAGAAATGGTATGGTTTGGCAGATTTGCTTTGTGAAACTTTCAGAGAATAAAAGGAGTAGCCTATAATAGTCTATTGGTTAAGCTGAATTAAATTTCAAGACAAGTAGTTCAAGATCTTTCTGGAAAACTAAATTCTAATCTACAGTGGTCCTCCCCCCTTCCTTTCAAAGTGCTTTTATGTTTTCTTTTTGTTTTTAATTTTAAAATACATAGAAAAGTAAGTGTAGAGAGATACTTACTGATAGACAAACAATCGTTATTGACATACAGATCTAAGGGGACACGTGCCTTAGAGATATGTCAATTACTGAGAGCTTAGTTTTAGTTTAAATACTGATATCTTCTGTTTTTCTAGAGTCAGAATTATATCTTGCCTGACTGTTTTTTTCCTTGGAAATTATGAATACATTTTCCACTTTCTTTTGAATTTTCCTTAGCCAATTTCTATTGTTACTCTTATTAATGTGTTCCTTTCATTGTATGTAATTTTCTTTCTTTTTTTGTGTTTCTTCAGGAGCATTTTGTTCCTCGGATTAAAGTGTAACATGGTGTACTAGGTTCACCCTTGCAGACCTCCCATGCCTTGCCTGTTTCCAGATAGCACAGGCATTCCAAATATATGGGGATGAAACTTGTGTGTCTTATGATATTCAAATTTTGTCTGCATTCTCTGAGTTTATGTACAAGAATAGCTGCAATGTCAGATGAAATGGTAGGGTAGGAAAAAACCCACACAACAAACAAACAGAAAAAAATAGCTGATACTCATCTGGTCATTGTAAACTTCAATTTTGTGACGTTTATTGAACAACTAACATCATTCAGACGTGGTTATTATCTTATCCATAGAATGTGTTATATCACTGAGGGCAAGGAGGGCTGATATGCTCTTGGGTGACAGAGTTCTTAAGAAACAGTTTTGCAGTCAAGTTGCTAATATTCTTTCACAGATATGAAAAGCACAATCCTTTTGTTTACATGGAAATTTGTATTGCACAACTATATTTTATTTTCAGCTCTGCTCCACAAACAGAATATGATAAGAGCAGTGTAATATAGTAGAGCATGTCACCATGGACTCTCTAGAGTAGCATAAGGTTCTCTTTTAAGTGTTCTGACATTTTATACTAAAGATATATATACTGTTTAAATTTAAAGCTACATTTACATAGCCTTGTGTGATGGGTTGACCCCAACCAGCACCAATTACCCACACAGCTACTCACTCACTCCCCCTACCTAGCACGATGCGGGAGAGAATAAGAAAAACAAAAGTGAGAAAATTCATGGGTTGGGATAAAGACAATAAATGAAGGAAAGAGGTAAAAACCCAAACAATCAATACAGAAAAAAATCACTTATCACTTCCCACAAGCAGACTAATGCCCAGCTATTCACCAAGCATCAGCCACATTGGCTGGCAATCCCTCACCCCACTTCTTCCTCTATGCCAGTTCTTGTTGCTGAACATTATGTTGCATGGTATGGAATATCCCTTTGGCTAATTTGGGTCAGCTGTCCAGGCTGTCTTCCCTCCTAGGTTCTTGCAGTCCCATGTTGGGAGTGGGGACAAAGCGGGTAAAAGAGAAAGCCTTGATGCTGTGCAAGCACTGTTCAGCAATAGCCAAAACAGTGCTTTGCTATCAACGTGTTTGTCCACAAACCAAAACTCAGCTATGAAGAAAACTAACTTCATCTCAGCCAGATGAACTACACCTTGTTAGCTTAACTAGTATATGGAATATTGTGCACCAATTTTAGAAGCATATCTGACATCGAGAGAAGTTATAGGAGTAAGTAGTGAGTTTGGATGTTGTCTTAGGTATGAAAAGAGATGTACATCACATAGAAGTGATGGTGGTTAGAGGTATATGAAAAAGTTGTAACCTTAGTTTATTTCTGAAGGTATCTTTGCTCATTCTGCACTGTTTTCCATTTGATGTATTTGTTATTGTTTGTTCACAGCAGCATACAATGAATTGTTTCATTTGTTTCTCAGTACAGTCAGACATTAGATCTTGCTGACCTTCAGCAATGCAATGTGTTAGTCAGCAGAGTCTTGCTTTAAGTCTGCACTGAGAAAGGCTGAAAGTAACTGGCTTTATATGTTCTTTTTTTCTAGTTCATGCTTAATCTCTTTGAAAATTCTTCAATTTTCATTATATTAGAACTGTTCATTCTTTAGCTTATAAAGGCAGATAAAAATACAGAAATGAAGGAACGGTAAAAAGAAAGCATAAAGTAAATGAGAGATAAATGCGTTGTGCAACAGGGGGGCAGAAAGTAATTTTATTGTAAAGATTTGAGCTCTGTATTTTATTTCATTCCAATCTGCATTGTCCTCATAATTTTGCTTCTTGCCCAGCACACTGCTGGAACAATATTTAATCCATAATAATTTTGTACATAAGCATAATTCAGATTTGAAAAAGCCCATTCTGTTCTTGATATAAAGATTTTTGTAAGTCATTACAAATTGATTTTTGTATAAATCACCTCCCCAAAAGTTCAAGATTACAAAAAATGAAAAAATGAGTTCTAACACCTAAATTCCCAAATTAAGCACAATAAAAAAAGACAACTGCCAGAAAATATTAATGGCTGAGAACATTTAATAACCGAGGACATACATTGTGCATTTTCACTATGACTAGAAAATTGGATGGGGAACAAGGTAAACTAAATCCTAAGGGACTGGTAAGACATACTGCAGGCCTATGTGGATCTTCTATCATGTTTGCAAGTACGAGCTTCACTAAAGTATTTGCTTGGTGATATCTTCAGTTATAGATACTTTGTTAATCCTTAAAAATCCTGAAAAATTCTTGTCATCCTTTTGGATTTTTTTTTTTACCTTCCTGTTGGATATTTTCTCTAAATGCAGCCCTTTTTTTCTACCTAAAGTTTTACATAAATACTAATTTTTAAGAAGATATTCAAATGTCCATCTGTTCTCTAAAACTAATTCTTTAAAAAGCTAACAGTAGACATGTTATTAAATATATCTCAGCTTCAACTCAGACTTTATATTTAAAACAGATTTAATGGGAAGGTTAGAAAAGTCCACTTGAGACTTCATAAAATTATCTGTACTTTTCTGTAAAAAGTTACTTGTCGAAATGATAGTCTACATTTATCTGTGTGTTAATAAGAGAAACTTAGTATTTCCTAACATATTTGTCTTCTAGATGAGATGCAGCTCAGTGAAAACTTACTTTACTTGCATCAGTGGTTTCCCCAGTGGACAAAAACTAGGGACTTACTAACTTGTAATGTAAAACAGGAGTTAAAATGTTGACTGCTTTGTGAGACCTGAACATCTAATGGACTTAAACACAACTGCTAAGTTGTATATGTAGTTAAATAACAACATACATATATAGGTTCTGAATCAGAACCTAGAGTCTAACTTCACAATGAAACTTAGCTTTTTTCAGTTATTAGATTTTTGCCCAATTATATATATGCATATATATCAGATTAACCTGTTGCTGTATTAGAAATGTACACTGCATTGCATTTCATGCATTCTTATAATGTAATAATATATAATAAAAAGTTCAGTATCAGAAAAACTGAAAAATGTAATTGAGTATCACAGTAAAGAAAGTGCGGTTCTGTAATTAACCAGTTTTGTTCAAAACTATATGTTCTTGAAAATATCTTGAAGATCTGGACTAAATAGTTGATAGCAATGATAGCATATTTGTGTATGAGTGTGTAGGAGTTTAGTAGAAAGAAGGAGAAGTAGGTGTTAAACATGACAGTAAGGTGGGAAAAAGTTGACAGCGAGAGAATGAGAAATCTAATGCAGAAATTTATCTTGTGCAACTACTCCTGACACTTATGTAACTTTGGGTATAGCTATATCTACAAGCTATATCTGAATCACTACCTGTATGCTCTTACCTTGCTGTAAATATGAGGCAGTCTATTCCTATTTTTTAAGACAATTTACATACATAATCATATTTTTTTCAAAGAAAATTATCTTGAGTCCTGTCTTACATCTTAACTCCAGGATGCTGGTAGACACTGGAATAGGTTGCTTTTCATATAAGATGACAAATAAGACTCTTCTGTTATGGCTTGGAAGCGCTTGGATATTTGTAATGAAAATTTCATGTTGCAAAGTGTAACTTTACTTGCGAGAATTCATGAATACTGACAAGGTGACAGATTTTGTATCTGTAAGGAAAAAATTATGTTCATCATGCATCTGATACTTCATGCTTTCAGGTTACATTCCAATCAAGTGTTCATCCAGTAATTTAAATGAATATTTTTTTGTATATTGAAATGAATAGAAATGAATATATTTATAATGTATATAAAATGTGGAATATAAGAAATAAATTATGTACTATGGTTAGGTTTGGGGAAAAATTTTCAAACATTTAACAGCTAATTAATTTAGTTGCTGAGTGATTAAAAGAGCAGCGGATTGTGTTAAGAAGTTAACAACTCCCAGTAATGACCTGTTCCCTGTTGGCATTCTTCTAACTTTATTACCTCTTGTGATAATTAAATAAAAAACAGACCTGTGTAAGTTCCCAGGAAATGCAACAAAAGCAAAAATATGGTCTATCATGTTTGTGTCATGCTGATTTTTGTTGCACAATTCATGGCTTTGTTTTCCCTCTGATTGACAACAGGTTTTCTTCATTATGATTTTGTTATAGCATGTGGTATGGGTTTGCATATGGAAGATCTAAAGGTGACAGGCTAGAAAGAGTGTGTCAGAAACT
>VZTL01047797.1:1888-30746 GCA_013400535.1 Scopus umbretta
AAAAAAAAAAAAGGCAAGAACAGAAAAAAAGTCTATTAGATGTAAATTACTAGTTAGCAATAAATGAAATAGCACAGATATGAAACTCCCAGTCTAATCACAGCACAGGGAAGATGCCATAGGAATATCAATTAAAAATACTCATTAAATTATGCCATATACACAAATGAACACAATTGATAACAATTACTCTGAATATATAGAATATTATCTTGCTCAAGAAACATGAAATTATACATATTAGTATACATATTCATGACAGCATAAAAGGCCCTGTTACTCCTACTATGTGTCCTGTACATAGATATGTGAACATATATATACATGCACGTGTTGGCAGAGCCTGGGTTCCTACCCAAGCCTCCTAACCGAGGCTCCCTCGGGGCTAGCAGAGAACTTCAATGACTGAGATTTAGTTCTCCTCCATAAAGAGCTCACAAAGTCGTACCAGACACATATCAATGGATTCACACTGTGTTTCTACTTAGATACAAGTGCTTCAGCTACAATTTAAATCTTCCTAAGCTCTGTTGCCAGTTGGGAATAAATAAAAATAGCAATTTTCTATAGGTTATGCAATGCTGGAACTTGTAACACTAGAGTCTGTGGCTTGGATAGGATTGTGACTTTTATCCCTATTTCATTTTTTAAATCACTTTTGCAAAGCAATTTTCAAAAAATAGACAGGGCCAGAGACTGTTCCTTTTTACCACTGAATTTGGGGTTTACAATTTTTTTTTGTGATTTAAATAATGCAGTCGCTATTGAAAAGGTACTCAGAAAGATGCCAAAAAAAGCATGTCAGAGTTCAGGCATGTAAGGAGAAAACAAGACTGCTATCATAAAAAATTATTTTGAAGGCTGGCAGAACCTAATTCTCTTTAAACACAAATTCTCATTAAACATAAATTCAAATAACTTCTAATTTCCAATACTTTTTCTTATCATTTACTATCCTTCATTGCAAAGATGACTTCAGCTTATAGATATCCAGAAAAGCTATAAAATTCACTCTTTGTCCAAAGTGTCTCCAGTTGCTGACATTTGGAAGACACTAACCTGGCTTTTTAAACCTCCCATTTTGTGAAAGGCAATAATGTAATCCATTTTCATTAAGAGGCTTAATATCATATGAGTCATTCCTATTTAAACCGTAGCAGAAGGACTTGCATATGCTGTACAGATTGATGGGCAGGAAGACAGGTCTCATTACTTTAATGTGAGAATAAGAATTAAAGAGGCTGCAGCATGTTTCTAAGCCTTCATCACTGAAGTCCTGCTACACAAGTCCAAGCAGCTCCAATGTCTGCTGTTATTCCAGGCCATTGCAAAAACAAATGAGGATTTTCAGAGTTCAGACCCACCATGTTTGTATACCACCCTGTGATGACCCCTCGATCCAACCAGAATGTCCCTCTGGTCTGAAGAGTAGAAACTCACCAAAGCCTGTTTTATTTCTTTTAAAAAAATCTTGGATGAGTGATCCTTGGAGAATAGACAGACAATTATATTCATCATAGAGCAAATGAACACCTTTGTTAATCCAGAGTTGCATATGGCTTGCGACAAAACTCAAGGTAACATTAGAAAAGGTGCAAGGGAAAATCGCACTCAATAGTTATGTCTTCTACAAATAACAATTTAATTAATCAATACTTAACAGCAACATCAAAGTGAGGTTTCAGAAAGATGTCTAGGAAGTTGCAAATTTTACATGGTAAAGCACATGTCTGGCAACTTTTCTTTGCTGCATTGTCCCACATGTCGTGTGTACATTTAAAAGATGCTACTTTTGACTTTTCTATTAGTTGCTCATTAAAGAGATAATTAAGAGCATAAAGGAAAAGGAGTAAAAATGGATGGCAGATGAATCCTTGACATTTTAACATTAATTAGGAATTACTTTATTCACCAAACATTTTCTTGCAGATCTCAGACTTAATGAAGCAGTTCTGCTGAAGGTCACATGCCAAGAAAGGTTGTAGTGCAGGTTTTGTGGTCCTCTGTTAACGAGATTTAATTGTGCAAACCTTTGCCTTGAAACAAAGCCAGGACCTTGCCATTATTACAAAGATCAGTTAGTTTTAGCAAACTAGAGAACGTTCTTATGAAATATAAAATGCATTAATAGCAGAAAGTTTCAGCTGAAAATGAAATGCAATTTGCAGACAATTTGTTCTTGGGGACACTTTAGTCTTTGCACTTGCATTTAACACATGCTCAGAAAATCAGTTGCATTCAATACCCCTGGGTCTTTCTAAAGTCAGTTCAGAACCCACTTCACATATATAAGAAACCAGGTTCTCCTTAAACACAAAAGGCCCCCCTACATATACCTCATGACCTCCTAGCTAAGAGTATAAAGTGATAATTGATCAAAACTTTTGCTCTCATCCTCAAGGCTTGCAGTCACTGGGTGCTACTTCATGTAGGGATGCTGTGAGCGAGCTGCGGAGATTCCTTGCAGTCACTTGCTGGTGGCTATGTGCTGCTTCTTTCTCCACAGCTTTGCTTGCCAACCATCATCTTGGGGTAAGCAAACCCTAAAAATAGTGAGAATGAAGTGAGCAGTTGCCTTAACTGAGCAAGGACTGTTCTGACTTGGTGGCTGGGTTCAAGCACAGTGTCTGAGCCAAGGCAATGCTTATTCCATGTTATCACATTCAATATCGAACTGCTCTGAAACAGCTAGATGACCTTGCTTATAAGTAGTGATTCTTTGGTGGGGACACATATTGGCCAGCTGGTAATCCAGTGAAATGTTTATGCTCAAGGAGTGTTACAGTATGGGTATTTTAATCCCTCTTCTAGCTGAATAAGAGATGATTGAATGATCATTTCAAAGCTGTGTGAAACAAACAGTCTTCTAAGTTAACAGACCCTCAGGAGGAGCACTTGAAGTCCGAGGGTGGAGTATATTCAGTGACAACTGGGTATATATCCATTTCAGAGCCTTTAATATCACTGGATGAAAAAAGAAACTGGAGGCAAGAACAGAGGTGTGATGAGAGAAATCTTTCCTGAGCTGAATTAAAGGTTGCTGCATTCAGTGCATTACGTAGGAGGTAGTCTTTGGTATCAAGACCTGAACAGCATCCAGAGTGAGTCAGGCTGCCATCAGCAGGAATGTCATCACTTCAGAGAACACGTTTCCTGCTAAATGCTGTCCTGTTCACCATCAGGAAGCAGAAAGGAGAAGTCCCTCGCTGTTGTTCTCAGCTGCCAAGTAGCAAGATGTGATGAATCTGGGTTTGGATGTAGCATTTGGCTGTGATACCATAAGGGCAATCCCTCGAAGGACCGCACAGGGGACCAGAGATTAGATGGTCCTTTCTGGTAGGTGTGTTATACAAAACTAGCCCAGCACATGTATAAAAGGAAAGGAAGTGTCTGCTTGTTTCAAACTTTGACTTATTGCCAGCAGTACTTGCAAGAGCAATGAAATGGCGACTTGTATCTTACTTTAGGTAACAAACTTCTCAAGGAATCATAGGAAATAGGGCTGGAAGGGATTTAAAAAAATTATCTGGGCCCTTCCTCCATGGACAATATCCACCCCAATCCTGTAAGTATCTTCACAAGTGGATTTTGCTATTCCTTTTGATACTTGTATGGCACCTTTAGCAAAGGTTTGGCCATAGAAATCAAACACTATTCATTTTCATGTCCACCTCTGTCTAAGCACTGAACAGTCCCACTGAAATGTGTCCAGACCTCTGCCTTCCCTTATAGAATCAATAAAGGGAAAAGCATCAGGGCTTTATCTTCTGCAACCTCAGTGGCAACCAGAAGATTCTGGATAAAACCCATTGTATGGACCACATTTGGAAATCCACACAGATGGTTTTAATGTTGTGAACCATAATCTGCCATTGTGCTATTTCTACAGACACTTCCATGACAAATACACTTCCCAGGCTTGAGCAGAGTTCTAGACTGGCAGAGCTCCTCTTTGTTAATAAGTACATGTAAACACCATGGCCATTAACTAGTTCTGAAGCGTTTGTCTGTCCTGAGTCATGTTTGTGAATCATGCCTTTCTGCTGAATGTGGCAAAGATCTGGCTTGCTGTTAGGGAAAGGATGAGGACTTCACCGATGACTGACTGGGAGATCTGTCGGTAGCTTAAGGGTTGTTTCCGATTTTTGAAGTCACCACAAATAACTTGCAATTCACAAGCTTGAGTTAACAGAAGCAGAGACGTGCACAAGAAGACAAGGATGCTTGGACAGACCAATTCTCTGACAGGTACCATTGCAACCCCTTTCCATAACTTCCAAAAAATAATGAAGGAATATGACTGCAGGAGGAAAAACTGAGAAAAAGGACTATTGAAATAATTTTCAGGTCAAAGAATATGTTTGTTTTTCTGTCATCACAGTCAACAGAGGCATACAGCTGTGTTAGCTATACAATTTACCCACCAAGGCTATACCTATTACAAGCATCAATACCCCAGTTCCCATGTACAATGAAAACAGCTGGAGACACCACCCTGATCAGCCATTTTCCATTGACCGTCCACTTCTACTTCTGCTCTGTGCAAGGCAGGATCCCACCACTCCACAGCCATCCTCCAGAAGTGCCCATGCCCACGTGGCCACGGTGCCACTCCTTGTTGGGAGTGCAGCGGTAATCATACCACACAGCCCCACTGGCAGTGATACACAAGCCCTTCTACAGGAGCGAGCAAGTCAGTGAAAGACTGGTCCTAAAAGCTTTTCAGTCTTTAACTGCTAACACCTTCTAAGAAGAAGGCCCAGGGAAAAAAATTACAATGAATGCAAAGAATCTATCCTTTTCTCTTCCAAGAAAAAATGACTCATAGATCCGTACTACAGTTACACGAGAGATCTTCTGGAGATCTGAATGGGGTGTCCACCCTTGGTGAAGCCCCTCATGTTATATAGATGAGCTGCAGTTAATAACTGCAGTGTCATTAACTTCAAAAAAGTAACTTCCATTTATAACAGCTGAGGAGGTGTCCTTGGGGAGCAGAAAAGTTTTTTTAACTGCATCTAGAAAAGTAGAGGCTTTCTGCATCTCAAGAGGTCAAAAGAAGGGTGCAATGGGTAGAGGCACTTAGGAGGTTTTACCTATTAAATAAAGCAATTTCTTTTACACAATTAAAATTCTCTTCTTGTTCCAGACATTGCATTTTCTTCTTCAGCAGGAAATCAAAAGAATATTATTAATGTTGTGCCCGCAGAAGACAAAGACAGAAAATAAATAGTTTGATTCTCCTCCGAGTATAGATACATGCACACATCCATCCACACGAACATATCTAGTTTTCTGTCAATAGACTCATTAGTTTCAGAATATTTTAATCTTTACACAAAGAATTATGCAAGATTTTGTCTGACAGAGGGAACTTCCTCTCCTATGTTATTTTATTGCTGATGTGATAAAGTGTAGCAATTCCAGGAAGCGTAATCAATGGTTTTGTTTGTGTGATGTAGGTGATGCTCAGATCATTAAGTATTTGGTGTGTTGAAGACATTTTGCTGTTTTATTAAAACTGTTAATACAATGGAATTTTAAACAAAATTAAATTAAAGCTTAACATAAAGGCCATAGCTTACATTAGGAAAGAAAGCTCAAAAGAATTAGTCAGTAGGAAGCATCAAAAGAACATAAGAAGAAGAGAGATCAGAGAACAGAAAGGGGGTCTAGGAAAAGAGAAAACAAAGACTTCTGAGATAGCAAAACCCCAAGGGTTCTCATAGAAACATCAAATAAATACAAATGCTTATTTGACAGCTGCCATCTGTTTTAAAATCAATTACTAGATCATCTCAAACCACCAACCACAAGTCCAAATCGATTACTATTGTATAGTTTGAAAGCAAGTATTTTTACATGGCCAGGGAAAACACATTGTTCATATCGGCGTTCACTGACATGTGTTTCAGGGATGCCTTTAGAAGACCACCCTGCCATCTTTCATACACACTCAAGCAAATTTTTCTCTCAGTTGCTGTAGTGTAGATCTACACTGACTTGCATTAAGTCATAGTAATAGGTATAAAATGGGTGTAAAAGCAGTTATGTGTATGCAAATAGTGTACAACTGGTTTATATTACTATATCCAATCTATACTTTCCTGTGTTGACATTATTTTATGCTGATGTCAGCAACAGCCCTGCAGCACTGTTGATTTCAGTGCAATTAATCCTCTTTCACAGTTGTCTAATTGAGTCAGGTAAAAAAAAAAAGTCATTTTGCAGAGCCAGTAAACAATTCAACAAACTTTTGCAGAAAAATACTCCAGACTCAGCCCATCCCACAGTCCCTGTATGCAGACAACTACCATTCTCAAGGTATTTGTGCTATCATCCAAGACACCCTTAAGAAAACCTGAGCTCCAACACCCACCCCAGTGACCCTTTATTCCTACTTGAAACACACAGCTTTCTCTGCCACTGACAGGCAACATGAAGGATAAAATATTACTTGCTTCCATGGCATTTTTTAGGACATGCTTTAGAGAGCATTTTTAAATTTATTTTTTTTTAAACATCAAATCCTTGATCCAAAAGGCTCACTACCCGATGGCAGCAGTGGAGCATTATGCATTATGCAGTCATGGAGTTGAAAAGATGCAGGTGAGGAGTTTCCGTGTGTTCAGCAGCCGTAAGAAGGTGGCAGCCCATCATCTCAGGGAAAGAAGGAGCACAGCCAGGAGATATGCAGCTCCTCAAGCACAGAGAAGGTGTGGGCTGCAAGTGTCATTAATTTCCCCTTAGTCATGCAGTTTAACTGCTTGAACACATGTTTTCTGCTCGCGCAGCCTTGCAGCCCCTTGCTCCCACAGAAAATTGTGCTGAGACAGTGGGTGAGGGTTGGGCCATTGCTTTCTGCCTCCCTGTGCCCAGATGCTGAGGGCCTGGAAAGAAGCTCATTCCAGCAGGTTGGTTCATGCTGGGTGCTGAGGACCCAGACTTCATGTATTCTGCATGGTCAACAAGGTCACATCTTAATTCCGTATCTCGCAAGAGTTGCTGCATGGCCTCACCCAAGCCCAAGCTTGGCAAATGCAAATGACATGAAACCTGAAGGCAAATGGGCTGTGGTCCCCCTTTGCTTCTGCAAGATGAAGGTGGGTCTGTGTAACAAAACTGCAAGCTGCCATGCTCCAGCAGAAGACATGTCACCTTTGGATGCCCTCTGATACCTGGCAAGGACCTCTGAGGGAATGACACGGGGATGAAGAGCAAACAGCATCCAGCAGAGCCATGGTGAGCACATCAGAGGCAGCTCTGTCAGCCAGCCTGTCCAAATCCTGACCACTCCAATCCAGGCTCCTTATCCATAATTGCAACTACCAGCAAGACCCACCATTGTTTCTCTGAGGACAACCTTTAGGACAACTCTCCCCAAGGAGCAGGACTGAGTTCATGTTAGGATAGCATCAAGCTGCTCACAGACAGAAGAGATTTTCTAAGGCTACTCATCTTGCTCACATCAAAACTGCTGGTTTAATGCTTGTGTGGCTTTTTTTTTTTTCCCTGGTCCATTGATTCTTCTAATTTGTTGTGTTTCCAACACTAAAAGACCCTGTCATTGTTGTATGAGTCAGGGCATTGGGGTGTTGTTTAAAAGGTTATTGACAAGTAGCTGCCAGACCTTCTTTGCTGTCTGAGTGCTTGGGGGCTTTGAAATATTGGCAGTATTAACTACAGGCCTGATCCTGTCCTCAGGTACATCTGTGCAGCTCCTACCAGAATACAAGCAGGAGGCCACGTTCAGGCTGTAATAACTAAGAAATCATGGAAGTTTAAAATCTCCCTCATTCATACAAATGGATTTGTTGAAAAAGACCCACCAAACAAAATACATGCACACAAATGTGTGATCTGAGAACTACAGGTGGATTCTCACAAATAAGAGAAGAATTCAGTTATTCAGAAATGACCAGTGGGGTGGGGGGCTCCTCCAGTCCATCTTCATGTCCTAGAACACTGAGCACACTCAGCTGTACTCAGCTCTGTACAGACTAACCCAATTGAGGTGCAGAAAGCCATGGAGAGGGTTTGTCACTCTGATCTCACATGGACCCTGTGTCTTCAACAGGAGCAATAAGCAGCTCCCCAGGAGGTCTGGCACCCCCTCCAGAGCAACCACAGTAGGCAGGCAGGCAGGCAGGGTTACCACATGCCATACACCTTGCCATACTATCCTGAGGGCACACCGGTATTTTGAAGTCTATTTTGCAGTAAACGCTGCAAAATGCAAAGGAAGATATACACCTCTTTGGACAAACATGGCAGAACAACACTGAGTTGCCTCCATGTCCGCCTTCTACTCTTTTCAGAAGTTTCTCTTCTCTGTGCTTCAGGCTTTTTCTCCCCTGTGCACCATCCTCAGCAAGTCTTAGCTGTTTGCTTTCGAAATCATTAATGATTAATGCTCGCAATAACTCCTAACGATTAGCAGGTTTCCTCCTTTTGTGGTGTGAGTCAGTCACAGCAACAGTAAAAACCTCTTGGACCATCCTGACTAGACCAGCACGCAGACATTTCATCAACAGAGGCAAGCCTGTGATCTGTCGGGATGTCCAGATGGAATGATGAAAATGAGTACTGGATTATGAAAGTAGAAATATTACTTAGAGAACATATCATCAGATATTCTTGTTTCTAACTCTTACTCCAAAAAGCAAATGCATCTAGAAAACCTGTCTGCAGTGGCACACTGCTGTATTTCCCTAATGCATAATAAGAATGTATTTTTCCATCACCTGGAATAAACATAAACCCACAGCCTGTTGTCAGCTCTCTGTGAAAGCCTGTTAGCTAGAGGCACTAAATCTTTAGAAACTTTTGCTGGCAAAAGTCTTCAAGAGTGATTTGTACTGCAGCTCATTGCTGTGAGTAAATGTTCATTGCAAGGTCATATCATACCTTTTCAATTGCTAAGGACCTAGACAAGACAGAATTCACGTTGCCCAATTGACTGGATGCAGTAGGGCTCCTGATTGTCAAATTGTTTGCTCGCCCCCCCCCACTTAACATGTTGCTGTGGCTGGAAATACAATTTGCTTATCTGTGCAATGCAGTGAGACTAATCAAGGCTTTCATTTTATGCGATTACTCTATTCAAACCTGCTCAAGTAGCTTCCACTTCACCTTTCCTTTAAATTAAAGTTACAGGTTCTTCCCAACTAATTTGTGGGTTTTATGATAGGAGGAAGATGGACAGCCAACCTTGACACAAGGGATCCATTTCAATACCTACAGACATATCAAGAAATTTAGTGATCACAAAACCCTCTGAATTTGACTATCAAAAATTCATTACATGATTGCAATAGTTCAAGAACACTAGTGCCCAAAAGCAATCTCTTGTAATGTTTCATAAAGAAATATGAGAGATAAGAAGACTGAAGAGCCTGACATTGCTATTAAAGAACTTGATTCTTCAACCCCATGGACTTCTATCAGCACTTGCGCAAGCTCTTTCATGTGAATTACTTGCATGATTTATTCACCCTGAGCAGCACCTGCTAGTCACCTAGCATGGTGCTAATAAACGACAGTTAATATTGTAAAATACATCCCTGCTTTATAAAATGGGAACTGTAGCACATTGACTGAATTTAGTTCAGCTCCAAATTTCTTACCCAGTTTAAACTGCTACAGTCATTGAACAGCCATTAAAAACCCACTCAGAGTTTATATTGCCCTACTATGGCAATATTCCCAGAGGTTTCAACCTGAACAGTGATTCAGGATCTGGCTAACTGAGAGATTTAGCTCAATAATGACTCAGAGGATGAATCTGATTTTACAGTACTGAATAATCAGAGGAAGTATTGAGATCAATAGAGTTATCCAGGAATAATAAAAAAGAGAGCAGGATAAAAACAGAATCTAAATTAGCTTGTAGCAATATTCCAGCAAAACACTCTTATTTAATAACAGAAACATTTATTATTAATAAAGGTAATGGCATATAATAAGGTTATGCCACTGATGGATCAGGGCAGTTTGACTGCATTTATCAGAGCGGTGGCACTTGCATATTGAACAGAAAGTCTGTTCTACCTAGGTGCAAGTCTTGAAAAACCTCCACTATGGACTCAGGTAAGCACACAGAAAAGCCAAATATACCTGTATGATAATGTCCACCCATCAAAATCTCTTTTATCTCTACTACTAGGAAATACTTTTTTTTTTCAGTATTTTTGAGCTGTGGACTACTGCATAGTAATTCTAAATCTACTGACAAAAGCTTGCATAGTCACCTTCCTTGGACCACTTAGAATTACCCCACCTCCCTCCAGGGAGCTGCAGACCTCAGGCTAAACCCCACCAATGCCCAGAAGATAGTTACAGATGCTTCAGGTACAGGTGATGTCTCCAGCTGCACTACGACAAGAGGGAAGGCCGCATGGTACCTTGCACCTAGGACAAGGGCACCACGTCTGTGTAACTCCAGTTGACATCCACAGCTCAGAAACTCCCATAAATAACTGAGGTAGTAAATAAACCCCAATGTTTTGTGTAAGCAGAATGCCCAATAGGGAAACGCATCAATCAGTTTGCAGTGAAGAACATTTCTGCCACAACTACTTAAAAGCCCTTTATAAGGCAATAAGCACATGCCCAGCCAAGGACAGACAAATTAAGGAAACACCTTCTCTTCTAGTGAGGTGGAAGGGGTAGAAAGAAAGATGGTGTGACTGTTTCCCTTCACATGTACAGAGCACTAGGGCCATGAAGGCCTTCAAAGGCCCTGAAAGGGCACCAGCAGGGTGAGCAAGGTGGTAGCACCCAGCAATTCTTCATGAAAGGGAAGAGTACTCAGCGCCTTGCCCAGCAAAGGTCTGGTCCATGATGCGTTTCTCATCACAGGCACTACCTCCACATCTGTCTATATTCATTAACATTTTTATTTTTGAATTTTTGACCATTTTAATTTCCTTGGAGAGTCCAAAGTTTGTGTCTCTAACGACTGTCGGTTTTACTCTAAAGCTACAATTAGAGTCTTCTAATGAGAGTTTTAATTGGATGGTGCATTAAATACCACAGAAGGTTAACTATTCATACTGGCAGTGGAATTCCAGAGATTTAGAATTTTTTAAATTTTTACGTATTGATTTGAGTTTTCTATTCCCTCTTCTGTCTTATTTCTCATAGTTGTACAACAATTCCATTATTTTCAACTTTTTTAATTTCAGCTGACAAAACCCCCATCCAATAAACCAGCATATAAAAATTTCTGAAAAAAAATACCAAAACGCATAGAGAAATGTACATATAAACACACACAGAGAGCCACAGAGTAACAGCAAAAAGAAATTGTCTGCATAATTGGATCTAAAGCTGGTAGGAAAAAAACTTATTAAAAATTAATACCGTAGAAAGGCAATTAAGAATTTTAAGGAAGAAACTCTGATTAATTAACTGCAAATTATAAGTATTACTTTGAATTGCATTATACAGAACAGTATCAAATTACTAATTATCTTTGCCCGCTTTGTTCAAAGATCATGAATGTGCATTTTAATTTACACTGGAGTAAGCTAAATACACTGAGAACCAGCATGTAGAATTTTGCAGAAATCGCTGGGGATGAGGGGAAACTCCCCCATTACCATATAAATGACATGCACAGAGTTATAAATGGCATGCACTAGATCCAGCTTGTATTGTTCCTTGGGATGTAGCAGGCAAATACCGGAAATTATAATAAAGCTTATAACCTACCAGACAATAAATATAACCCATACCCAACAAATCCCCATCTACCAAAGATAATTTTGTCTGCTGTTTTTTGCTGATTAAGGGTGGCTTTGGAAAAAAATGCCCTCCCCCTTTCCCCTCTTTATCTGTTGCATTTGTTGGCAGGATGGAGATGGCTCCACTTTTATCTACCTAACAGCTCACAATATCTAATGTAGACTAATCTTCATTTCCAAGGCCTTCATAGCTTTCTTTACCCTTAAACACTTCCTATTTCGTACCGAGGACAATTCCCACATAAAAAAGACTCATTATATCAGCTCCTTTTTCTGCTGCTGTATTTTTACCGTGACATCCAGGACGTTAGCAGAGCTGCTGTGTTGAGATCACGGCTGACCAATACCGCATCGTTCCCTGCAGCAGTCTGGGGACCGGGTCTGCTTTTGCGGCGCGTTCGCTCAGCGCTAGGCACAGCCAGGCCATAAGACATCCCCAGCTGGCAAGTACTTGCCCACCACCAGACTATGAAATGCATGTTTTGAAATGCCTCAAAATGTTCAGATGGGAAACATTATCAAATTGCAAAGAAAATACCATCACCCTTGCTGAGTAGGATCAGAACTGCTGAGTTGTACTCCTTGCCTTTTGTTGTTTATCACAAAAAAAAAAGTTGTTTTCTAAGTCATGTTATTCAGGTGTGGGTTACACTCAGAAACGCCAATTTTAATATATATTGTCTTATCTTTCTCAGGCTTCCTTGGATGCCTTTCATCTTTTCATGGTAAATTTCCCCCTGGAAAACACAGCAGCTCTGGGCTGGCTGAACATCCCTTCTCACCGATGACACATGGCTGCGGCAGTCACAGAGGTGGGTGCTCTGCCCTGCTCCTGCGGGGACGGAGACCCATGTGTGGGAACGTCCATCAGAGAGGGAGGCTGAGATTTACTCTTCGGGCTTCTTCAGAACGATATTTCTCTGTCATTCCATCTAACCCCTGAAAATTGTGTGCTCCACTCTGTGGCTGTAAATCCCAGTTACGTTGTTGGCAAGTTACATGTGAGGTTTCTTCTTCATCAGGGTTAGCAGGATTCCACTAGTAAGTGAAAATACTCAAAGCATGGTTACATCATGATTACACAGATTTTTATTATTTTACAGTGTGAATAACATTTTTTTAAGGAGCACTAACTGGATGGCTGGTTTCTGTTTTGCAGATCTGCATTCACTAACTGAAAAAGGGACCATGATATACTACTATAAACGCAACCACCTGATTGACTAACTGCCTGGAAATTATCTTTCTGTGCCTGGCCCCGAGAGCTGGCTTAGTGCAGTTTTAAGCCCAAATCCAGAAGTGGTATAAACAATATATCTAGTGATACATACTAAGGATCCAGTCCTTGTTTTACAATGTAGTATAAAGAAATGTAACAGTGTTATCCTTGTCCACTAAGGACTTACATGTTCAAAGGAGCCAAACACACTCCTTTCGTACCTGTGAATGCACTATATGATTCATTATTTTCCACTTGAAACCAAAAATAGGTATTTACCCAGGAAAACTGTGTGGTCAAGCAACTGTTTTATGCTTTCTTTCCTTTTTCAAGTGGTCAGCAAAGTGCACACTGTTTTCACTAAACTGAACTACAAGCTTAAAAAAAAAAGGTAAAGTCAGACAGAGGAAATGACCTTTGATCTTCAGGCACATTTTAGCTGCTGCATTGAGGCCAAAGGGCTAGTTTCTCCTCAAAACCATAGCTCAGCTGTGCTTTCAAATGCATACTTTCTCCTAGAGGAGAACAGGTCAAACATGGGCCAGAGCTGGTCAGGAACAGTATCTGGATGTCCCAGAATGTTATTTTGCTGGAACCAAAGACAAATGCTTTGTGATCTGCTGTCTACTACCAAGCACTCAGTGGACTTGCACTTGTAATTTCTAGACACTGTAAGCAAATAATTTATACAGTAGAACATCAGTTCTGGGACGAGAACAGAAAGGTTGGCTGTTTTAACCCAAATATGCTTAGTCAGAGGTGGTGCTTGAGCTTTGAGCAACATGGCTGCATCCATCATGTTGCCACTTTCCTCCTCTGCCAGGGAAAGGAGCTGTGCCAGGATTGGATTCTGCAGTAGCCCTTTTGAAGACTCAATGGTATGGAGGAAAACATACCTCTTGGCTTCTCCACTCTTCCTGCGACTTCCCTGCAGGCTGAGGCACCACTGAGCAGCATTGTGCTGTGTGATCTGCTCATTAAAGATAATCTTGGGCCTTGGTAATGAGTAGATCATGTACAACACCACTTCCAAAAGGCACTTCAAGCTAGAAGAAAATTGTTGTTACGTCTGCCTTTCTGTCTTACTACTCCCGCCTCTCATCTGGCACCGCATGCTCTCTGCTAACAGAGCCAGAACAACCCTGTCAGAGTTATCTTTTCTCTTTTTTGGGGTGATTAGTCTGTCTTGTAGAATTTTAAATCTCACAAAAGCACTGAAATATTTCTGATGCATGCCAGACTTCCCTGGTTCGCTATTCGCCAGGTCAGCATCCAGTTCAAATTCTTCTCACTAGCAAGGTCAAAATCAGATAAGAAGGCTCTTAAGCGAGAGATCCCCACACACAGACTTGTGGTATTCCTAGTCAAACACCACAACTTTTTAACAGAGTCCAGCTTTCCCAAGAAAGGGTTTTTTTAAAAGAATCTGAAGTTTGTCAGTGGGCAGAAGTAAATGTCTTGTTTGTCGCTTGAACCATACAAGCAGAAAGATGCCAACTTCTCCCACCACTGCTCCAGGTCTGGTGTTTCTCAATGGTACCCATGAGCCCAAGCAGCAGCTTCACTGACAGACCTGGCTAAAATGGGGAAGTCTCCAGGGAAATTCCCAAACTGCTCCCTGCTCCACAGGACTGGACAATAAACACACCAGCTCCCTGAGCCTTCTCCTGACCCTCCCATCCCAGCAGTTTACTTTTATCATCAATATCTGATGATACCTCCACAGTTGTTCCAGATGCCAAATATTAGAGAAGAGAGCCAAAAAGCAAGAAAGGATCCTAAAATACCTACATTTGGCTGGAAAAATATTTCGCCAGGGTATCATCGCTCATGATACAATCTGGTCAAGATGTGCTAAATCACAGGGCTTTTTGACCCCTATCAAGAGCCTCCACGCATACAGACCTTCAGGCAGACACACAGGGTGTTGGGGGTAGATTGGTAGAGCGAAGGGAGAGAAGGAACCAAGACAATTTTAAAGCACCATGGCTAACCCTTTCCCTCCACATGTGCTGCAACTTCGTGCCGTGCCTCCGAGGGGCAGCACAGCCTCAGTTATCTCACCTGAAATCCTGAAGTTGTTGGGGACACAGCTCTTGCCTCCTGTCCTATTCTCACGGTTTCTAGCCTGCTGGTGATACTCCAGAATAACATGTAACAGTCTGTGGGTTAGTATGGGTCAGTTTAATAATCAAATGAAGTTTAATTTTTAAAATGAGGTACTGAATCTGTTTAAGTCATCTCTGTGCCTACTGTCTGAGGCAGAGACTGGAAAATCAAAACAAATGTAATAAATACAATGATCTCCGGATAATTCCTATCAAGTAAGATTTATTTCAATGTCTGTTCCGGACTGCTGCCTTCAATTTTAAAAGCACAATAGCATGAAAAAATAATGTTTTGCTTTTAGGAGCTGTTTTTCTTTGGTTCTATTTCTTACCAGTTTTCCAAATCTTTAATCTAGCTATCCTGAAAGCCTCCTTTAAAGAATTGCTTTTGATCTAGTCTTACACAGTAGCAACCAATGCTGATTTTTTTCTTTTTTTTGCTGCTATTGTTCTTAAATCAAATACAAGACAATGACTCAACTTTGAGGAAAAGCAAAACTAATGTAGGAGGCAAATGCTTGTGAGTCATATGTGTAAAAAGGGAAGAACTGAAGTGATTTACTCCTATTTTCTGGAATTTGCAAGTCAGATAAGAGTCCATCAGCCCCTCCACAATGCAGATCAGAAGTAATAGTCTGGCAGGGCTGGAGCAGCTTTAACAGCAGATGTTTGCCTTCTGCTCGTAGGGTGCCCCATGGGTTGGAAAGGCTCCTGCTCCTGTTGAAATCACTTCCTGCACAGTGACTCACATAGACACAGCTCTCCAGTCCTGCAACCCACATGCCCTGTGACCCACCCTGAAGGGGACCTGCCAGGGTTCTGTGCTGGAGATGATCCCAGGAACATGCTGAGAACAGCCAGATCTGGGTTTTCATGCAATGCTCTGCATTTTATTTGGAGTCTAGGGACCAAGATGAGACTTTCACCTCAGTTTTGTGTCCTAATTTCTCTCATCTCATCTAAAACCAGGTCAATAATTGTGCCTCAGTTTGCCTGTTTCTAAAAAGATAGCAATAATTCCTGTTATACCAGGACATTATGTGAAGTTTTATTAATTGATGGTTGCAAAAGGCATTAAGATCAAGACAGAATAATTGCCTCAGTGAAGGTCATAATTAGACATGTACCAAGAGATACAGCTGAGTGTCACCTGTGATGCTCATTTAATCTCATTCTCGTATTTTAGCTACAAGTGTGTGGGTGCTAAGGAGGGGAGCTGTTCTTACAAAAACTTCTTTAGATGAAGTTTAAACACTTTGTTCCACTGACACCCCAACAACCCCGTGCAAGTGATGTTGTACACGGTAGAGATGAGAGAAAGGTTCACGCTACGGTGAAGTACAAGAAACAGACCTTGGAGCGGAGCAGAGTAGACCTCTCCAAAGTGAGGCCATCAGCAATCCCTGGTATGGGAGGGTTGTGCTGGAGAAGCTTGCCCCGCTCTCCTTGGCTGCAGGTCAGCTCAGGGGCCAGTGTTAATCTGATCAAAAAGGGGATTGTGAAAATCTCATCCGACTCAGGCTGTGAAATCATGCTCTTGAATCCTAGTAATTTCTACAGCAACCAGTTGTTATGTCACAAAGAATTATGATCTAAAGTTGGGGGAAAGAACACGCTGACACACTTTTGTGAATCCCAAATCCTGCTGTAGGCAGAACTGGAAGACTTCCTGTTGGAAAAATAATTATGTTTCTATATAGTGTGCTCTAAAAAGTTCTCTGTGAAGCATTAAGACCCTTATTTCTAAATGTGATAGAACTGGGAAGTGTCCCAGGATTATCAGAAGAATTTTAGAAAAATGAAAGTTAATGCAGAAACTTTGGAGATGATTTCAAGAAGATATGCAACAGAATGATTGATTTGTGTACTCATAAAAGCTTATAAATTACTTCATTTTTAAAAAGAACTTATTTTTATTCTTTTCTGCACTCTCCTCCCTTTTCTTTTCCACTGAGTATTTTATCTAAGAGTTTTGAATTAAAATTCAAGACAACCCCCCCCCCACAAACACACCACCATAGAACACCTGTACACACCAATCAAAAGTAAAATTTAATCTCACATTGCTTCTTTCTAATCAGGATGCTATTTGCATATTATATTTGTCCAGCAAGTCATGCAGATTTCTGACTGTTTGCAGCACTCCTATTCTGTGTGACTTGACAGTGAAGCTAGCTGCTCCTAGCTCTCCATAGGTTTACCACATGGTGGCAATATAACTTCCACCTTCCTGCCAAGGAGGTAAGTAGCCTCTGATTTCTTCCTTCATTACTTATTCTAATGATTATATTTGTGGGTGGCTGTTACAGTCCTCTGAGTTTCTGCCTTCCATTTCCTCTATAAATTTAATAGAGTATTGTTGGGTTTATTTTTCAAATAAACTCTGAAACTTTTCCAAGGACATTAAACCCTGTTATATAAGAGTTTTTCTTTTAGCTAATGCGATATTGCATGTTTCTCTGATCTCTAATGAAGTTTTGAGGACCACTGTGGAATTATTCCTTTTAGCCACACACATTCATATGCCCTTCTGTATTAACTCTTACCCTCCAAGATACTACGTCTCTCCTTTAGTCTGTCTTGCTTTTGCTGCCTTATTGGAACTGGGAAAAAAGAAGTCTCACATGATTTAAAACCAGCTTAAAAATAATACATGAAAAACAAAAAAGAAAAATTAGGAATATGTACATAACAACAACAACAAAAAGAAAATCTGAAAACTGTAAAAGGTTCAGCCTGGGAAGGAAGTACAGATGCATAAGAAAAGGTGATCCATGAGAGAACAGGCCTTTGTAAACCACACGGAGGAGTAAACTTGTAGTCTTCATTTTAAATGACTGTGCTACTGAGAAAATGAAGAAAAAAAATTATCTGTTACTACTCATTTCAAATTGGTATGTGGAGATAGTCTAGATCTAAAGTACGATGTAAACCTTTTTTCTGTATTTTTGAAAAAGTTTTGATACTTCTCAGACTGGAATATAACTATTACTAGGTCTCAGTAGAAAGGTATCATTCGCTGGTCCCTATCCCGGGCATCGCAGATTTAAGGCTTAATTGGTTATATTTAAGAATACAGTACTGTATAAGTCAGTGGAAACACTCAAAAAAGAAATAAAATCTTGAAGCAAAACTCAGAGAAGTTGAAGGAACATGTACATTTGTTAGAGGTATCAGCTTCTGCTTAGTTGTATAATTTTGCTCTGGTTCTAATATATAAATCAAGGTATTGTACATACGAGGTGAGATTGTAATTGTGAATTTTACATTTACTCTTCTGGCACATTTGTGTGAATTGTGGGAAATATTTTTCTGCTAATAGATTAGAATTCAAATACTCTGCCTGACAGACTGCAGTGGATGCCCTTCGCTGTATAATTAGTACCAGGTGAGACAAAGAGTGAATGTTTTCTCGGTGTAGCTTACATCCCTATGGCCACTACAGTTGCAAAACATGTAGGAGACCTAGCTACATCACAAAAAAATTTGTGATTAAAAACACAGAGCACTTGATAGCATGCTTTGGTACTATACAATGCTTCTGCTCATTAAAATATCATAAATCTTTTAGAAGCGAAAAGAGATTCCTTCAAAATCCACAATTAAGGAATTTGTTAATAAGAATTTTAAATAATTAAATAAATTGCAGTATTTAGCTCTTAGCAGAATTTTGTCTGGCTGTGCTGTTTGATGTGAATGAAAACAGTAGACAAAAATTTTCCAGTGCAGAGCAACATGCAGAGAACTTTCATGGTCTTAAAACTTCTTGTGGTTGGGGATTAGGGCACAACAAATTTTCAGTCATTATCCAGAAAAAAAGAAAAAAAAAAAAAAAAAAGGAGTCTAATCATAATTTTCTGGTACTCAAACAATAGCTTGTCAAGCTAGTAGCACAAGCTGGCTGAAAGTGTCATCATTCAGCACCAAGATGACACATGTGAACACAGAAATGGTCGTGACCCCTTTAGAAGAAAAGAACTGGGAAGAACAGAATCAAACCCAGCTCTACATGGCCTGACTGTGAGGTGGACATATTTCTCAACGTAGGAAACTTAATTTGCAACAGAAAGAGCAGAAAGCAGGCAAAAAGCCTGGGGAAAACTTAAGTGGTTTCTTCTGTTCTTGCTGGAGGCTGCAGAGCTGAGCAGGTGTGGAAACGCTGGTTTATTTCTCACTCTTGCCCTGGTGGGGTAGCATTGGTCTGGCTCTGCCTTGGCGGACAATGAAACCTGGCTCTTGACATATTGCCCCACCTCCAGACCCCGAGAAATCACAATGGATGTGGGTGAGGGCTGCAGGGAGGCAGAAGCAGGGTGCCAGATCGGAGCAGCGCCTGCCGTTGTTTCCCACGGGTTTGAAGGAAAACATCTCCCACCAGGTACCGTGTTGCTCAGTCCCTGCAGTCCTCAACCGGCATCCCAGGGTACCAGGACATGATAAAAGGATTCTGCCATCCATCTGGATTCCATTCCTGCTGTCCCACGCTGCCTGCTTTGCAACACTGCAGACCAGGAGCAGCTGTAACCACTGCAACCTGCCCTGCTGGAGAGAGGTTGTGTTTGCAGGAAGCTGGTATGCCCGGACTTGGCATGCAACAGCCAACGCATACCTGGCCACTTCTATTTTACTACTTACCCACGCAAAAGTTTTAAGATCACATTTAAAATATGCTATTTTCCTTCCCTTTTCTAATTACTGTTAACTCTGTGGCATAGTTTCCCCTGCAGACCTGTACCCACTGAATACTGGAAAACAGCTGGTGCCAAAGCTACGCCATATGGTAGTTACTTATAGCAACATAAACTAATTGAGTGTTGAGAGTGATATAAACCCTGGATGCTTATCCTTTAGAAACTGCTAGCATGTCAATCTGATTGCCTTAAAGATCTGCCCCAGTTCTTCAGTTCTTGTGATCCAGCGCAAAATCCAGGTACAGTCACATCCATGTCCTGGTTGATATCAACATTGCAGCCACCACTGGGCTTCTTTTCCCCAATTTGAAAAATACCTTGTAGACTAACACTCATATCCCTCATGTACTAACAGTCTCCAGACTGTCCAGTGAAGAGCTGGCAGCTCAGAACACTGGTGCAAAAAAAGAGTCTCGGTACTTTTTCCAGTACCAGGACCTGAGCATGTTGGTTACCATTCCTTGTGCAAGATCAAGCACATGCAGCACAGGTAGCAACACTGAAGGTCTCTTTTCACATACAAAGATTTAACCTCTTGCCTGTTCTGCTGGAGGAAACACTGGACTTCAGCTCTGTGGGGGCACCCCTGGTCCCCAGCCAGCCCTGGGCAGTAACTCACCCTTTGCATTTCACAGGTCGTTACCTCCTCTGCTTTTCCAGTCAAAGACCTGCTCTGACCTCTGAGTGTTTCCAGCTGATATTAGGATTTGGAGCTGTAGTTTTTTAACTGCACTTCAGTTTGTTTTTTTGTTTTTCTTTCTTTTCATTAGGAGAGCTGACATACACAAATTATGAGCTGACTTCTGTCATTATTTCTGATATTCTTTTGATTTTTCTACTGTTATACACGAATGGAAAGGCCAACCCTCTAGTGAGAATCATATCTCAGCAGAATTTTCATCCCTTTCATGTAGCTGTCACTTGTTCTAATTTGCACAGAGTACATTTATTTCTGCTTTTTTATTTCTTACAGCAGATACTCTTTATTCAGGCCAAGGAGCAATGAGATAAAGAGGACAGCTATTTAAACAGCCTGTAGTTTTTGCACTGGGCCCTGAATTTCCATAAGCAAGGCTGCATCAATGAAGAACTGGTATGTCCAGAAAAAAAAAAACCCTACAAAAATTTAATTTTCAGGTCAATTTGATTATGCACTAACATAAAATTTCCATGGCTATCTTTTAATTTGGTTGTTCTTCCTGTCCTTTTAATCACTTCTTGATTGCACAACTTTAAAAATATTAAGCTTGGCTTGTTTTCTTTAAAACATGTTTTTCAACAAAAAGTTCATGGTCACCCTCAGAAGAAGAAAACCACCTATTTGCCTCAGGGGAATAATGAGGCAAATGTAAGTTTACCATGACAGAGAGCTTCCTTCCTTACACCTGTCCTGTACAAGCATTTTATGTGTATTTACCCTATTGTATATAAAACCAGGTATTCTGTAACATCTGAAGGGATATTCCATAGCCTCTTACAGTGATTTTGTAATCTTAGAGCCAACATGTCTAACTGCAAAGAGATCAGAAAAAAAATCAAAACTATACATAAAAACATATAATTGTAGGTCTAGAAGAAACCCAAAGAAATCTTCTAATCCCCTCCTTGCACTGAAAGAGGATTGATGTTTATCTCAACTACCTATGACAAAAATCTGTCTAATTCACTCTTAAAAATCCCCCAGGACAGAGATTCCCACAGTATCCCTGGGCAACACGCCCTAACATACATTCCTCCAATATTAACGTACATAGTTTTCATACAATTTAACCCCATTCTTTACTCTTCTACATTCTACAGCCTGGAAGACTCTCATCCATGACACAACCCCCAAGCTCAATTCTACCGACACAGAAATGATGCAGTTTTGGTTTATCTGCAGTGAACCTGACCACCTAAATGTATTCTCCGTGTTTTATCATATCAAACCACAGATATGATTTTATGGATGAAAAACATAGCTCTCAAATTTGAGTGAATTTGCAAATGCTCTCAAACATTCACACTCTTTTTTCTGAGAATAATGTCAGTTTAAGATAATTCCTTTGCAAAACTGCTAGTGGATATAAAGCACGAATATTACAGCAAGATTCTTGCATTCAGCACCCTGGTGCAGATCAAGAGCACCACGATTAGCTTCCGTGGAGTTATTCCAGACTTCAGATTAGCATGGCATAGGTCACGAACTATTCTGCAATATTCAAAGTGCTAGTATACTAATTAGTTATTAAAAATACCAGCATAATCAGAAAATGGGGACACAGATCTCCAATAGAGTATTTAACCCAAGGCTACTGTAATGAATTTGGTGCAGAGAAATAGAACTCACATACAAGCAGAAAACCATATCATCTCTGTCAAACAACTTTTACTATGCCATTTTTTTGGAAATATTTGACTCAGTGATATAATATCTACTTCCAGATACTTACCAGGTGCTACTTTCATACTCTGACACTCTTCTACATATTTTATTTGTCAATTTTTAATCTTTATTCATGTACTCTTGTTTAAGCAGAACAGTAGCTAACTAATTTGGTTTAATTTGGCTGCAAACTGGGTAGCTTTTTTCTCACATAAGATAATCGAAGATGTAACTGTATCCCTGACAAAGTAGTGGCAGTGAAATAGCAGTGGAAAAGAGAAGAGATTCTACCACAGCAGCTGGTTAAATTTTGTGGGGAGTTGCACATCTCAACTAAATCTGCAGAGATCAAAAGACTTAGTCTGGATTTAAACTGCTGTAACTGAAGACAATTTGTGCTCTCATGTTTGCTATATAGACTGCAAATCCATTTTCAGGAAAAGTTTCACACAAATTTCAATGATCTCTTTAATCATGTAGCCAATCAGACCTGAACAAGTCACTCGCAATTTGTTGCAATGCAGATTAGTGTTGCCTTATCTCAAAAGATAAAAATGCTGACAACAGCAGAGTATGACATTTTTATTTTTACTATTACTGCAAGTATATAGAAATCATCCAGTGATGACTGGATGATTTTATCCAACAAACAAACAAATTCATCCAGCAAGGAACAAATTGCAAGAGACTGCATGGAAATATAAGAAACTACCTAAAATATTATAAAACCTGTTCAGACTTATCTAAAGTCTTCCCTCTGATTGTGACCAGGCTGGCATTATATTTGGAAGCACAGTAATTCTAGAAAGGAGAATTTTCTTTTCCCTTATCAGCCTGAACTGAGCTAGCATTGAGGTCCTGCCTCCAAGCATGATGCCAAGAGAAGCATCAAGGCTCAGAGCTTTTCCTGAAGAAATGTACTTTTAAATAGGACCTCTGTGAAAGAAGAGTGCAAGCTTCGGGGCAAACACAAATGACTTCACTCACCGAACACCTCTCGACTTAGAGTGCTGGCAGCTGTTGGGTGACCAGCAACATCAGGATGGACATTTGGCTTCCTTCTACTGCCCCAAGGAGATCACTGACCAACAGTAAATAATATTCTGTTTTCCTTCCAAAAGCCATCCTGAAGCCTGAATGATGGCAATCCAAAAACTAGAGGATGGCAGGTGTTGGGTTTGGCTGGCAGCCCCCTTCCAAACAACCTTCTGCAGAAAGGGAAGGTTAAAGACTGGGCTAGAGCTGGCAAGGTTTATTGTGGTGCAGTGCTGGATTTTGAAGCCAGTCCAGGTAAACAGCACATTTTAAAGTTTTCAGGAGCTTTCTGATTTCTAGGCAGGCATTCCCAATGTGCATTGTAAATGATTCAATGTTCCCTGACCTCAGCCAACTGAGAAGGGCCAGAAGCCTGTTCCTGGTGATGCAATCTATAATGTGGGCTTCCCTATGATAGGGGAACCTCCGCCCAAGCAAGCAGGCGAGGGAACTTCTACCAAACCTTTCATGACATGATTTGGTGATATTTGAGGCTCTCTTTTCCTCTGCTTTAACAAGAATAAGGCAAAATAATGTTGCATCTAGCTTATTTTCCTTGCAACAGAATCGTGTACGGTGAAAATATCCACTTCAAACACATAGAGCCAAGAGCTGCTCTTCATTCTTATTTTGACTGTGACTGAAATGGCCAGACTTTATGCACATTTGGTATAAATGAACATACAAATAAAGATGCACCAAAATATAGTCACCTACATTTTCAATAGGCAGCTAAATAATAGCTAACTGGGAATTGTATGGCCCCAAGTGCTACACAACAGCTGCATGTATTGAATGGGTAAGACTGGATGATGTCCAACATGAAAAATGGAGGAAAGCTTTCTATTTTAATATGGTAACAATGTCACTGAAGCACCACATTGACTTTGCTACCTCACCTGAACAAGCACAGAAATGAGGTAACAAATTCCACGCAGCTTCCCCAAAAGCCCTGAATAACATCAGCATGTACTTGAGGACAAACAAGTGATTTTTAGACTTGGGGTGCATTTGTGGCACTATCTGAGGACATTTCCCAGTTCCAAGTGTTTCCCTACCCCCCTTTACTCCATAGCAGATGTGTAAAACTGCAAATTTATCCACATCCATGAAATATTTTCTTTGTGACTGAAAATGTGAAAATTTTTAAAACCAAATTAAAATCTGTATTCACTGTCCCAGTGATTCTTCATGTATCTTGTCAAAAAGGAATCATTTGCAGTCCATTAGGACTGGCCCCTTTTACTGTCTGGAGCCCTGGCTTTAGCATTCTTTTAGGCAAGAGAATTATTTATCCAGAGTATCTTAAAAAAATTCAGTGATGACTCAGTCTAATTCTTCATCTCATCCTCCCCCACCAGGTCTTGGAACTACTAATTACTGGGAAAGGTTAGCCCTACGCTGTGACATGTTAGGATATCTGATATCCTTCTCTGGTGACACTGAATAAGAATTTTAGGAGCTACTTGCTTTCAGCCTAATTATGAATGTCCCTTTTCAAATTCAGGTATAATTTGATCATCAGATTTCCTGTTTCCAAGCAGAAGTTCAGTGTTCTTGTATTATACAATGAAAAATTGAACACATGGACAGATTAGGTAAGGCACTGTTTCAGCACACTTATCTAGCATTTTCCCAATATTAGGACCATTTCCAGAGTCCCAGGATTAATATTTCTAAACTTAAGAGATATATCTACTTCAGTTGCTTGGAATACTATAAGCATAAAAGATACTGTTCAAAATAACTGCTATTTGATTTGGCAGCTGCTACCAGGCACTGCACTTCTGAGACCAGCCATACATGTTCTAAATATACCCTCTGATTTTTGTGAGATGCTGATTAAATTATGGAAAAGATTTTTCTTTATTACTGTATTCTCTTTCCTCTCTTTATAAAGTCTAGAAGAGGAACAGAACCACTATTGGCATGAACCAGCCAGTAGATTTGGATGCATAGTTCCCATAGGCTCAGAGAGAGTTTCAGGGAAGCGTATGTGAGGGGAAATTGGGAGCCTTTCATAGACCTTGCAGCAAAAATTTCTGCAGTTTCATTGTCTTAATGACGATGACATCCTGGCCTCTCCCACCAGGTGTCACTGCGAAGTCACATAAGAGGATCTGTTGGAGGTAACATAAGACGCAGGCAGAATTAAGATTAATAACGCATACGAACGATCGCTGAAAAAGAGGATTTTTTCACTCCTCCTCTTGCTCCCTAGCCAAAAATAAAGCATAGTAACACCACTGTGCATTAAGCTTAACAGAGCAGAGTATCAATTTTAAATGATGGATGGGTGTAGCTCATGTTGTGTATGAGTTTTAAACACGTGCCATGTGAGCTGGGGCTGGTGCTTGGCTGCCAGATGTGCTTCCCTCTGATGTGAGGATGAGGAGACGTCCAGAGGAGATGTCACAGCTACGATGTCAGGACTAAGTCTGGAATGGGGATGCTCACTTTGAGATTGTCTTTAGAGACTTACAGGACAAACCCTTCTCATCACTCTGACAGTGACATGACATGAGAGAGCAACTCACGTGCACTTTTTCCTTTTGCAGCCAAAGTCCCTAAAACCAAAAAATGTGTCCCACGGACCAAGTTGCCAAATAGCTTCTAAGGGACTACTTTTACACCTGAGGACGCATGCAACAAAACACAAGGAAAACCCTCAGTTTCACACTCTATGGATGGGATAGGCCCCTCTGTAGGTGAAAATCCTTCCTTCCACTCCCACCGGTGACAGGAGCACACACCACCGTGTCACATTCTGTCCCCCATGGTTTCCAAGCACACACTTAGCCGCAGAGCGTAACTCCAGAAGTTGTCTACCTCTACCTGTGAACAGAGACTTGCTCAAAGGAAGTCACACCAGGACTTTATAGCAGTGCAGCCCAGAAAAAGCTGAGCCATGTAAAGTGGCCCTGACTAACCCTGCTGGGGTGTCCCAGGGCTGGCAGCAGTGTGCCAGCACAGAGGGAGGTCCTCCTGCCCCATTCCCCAGAACACAGCATCCCACAATCCCAAACCCAATGAGCTTCCAAACTGCAACACAGGGACACCACAACCTTCTCTTTGTCGCTTTGCAGGAACACACAGGCAACATCTGGCAGAGCCCCTTGCTGCCCCCCTTTCTCACAACATCTGTACAGTCTCTTCAAGTGCCTGGTAGCAAATGAAGATACTTTAATTACACCATGACAGAATTCATTTCTGTTGAAGAGTGCAGTAACAAAGTGCTTAAATGAAATGAATTTTACCTGCATTTTACTTGTTAAAATGTACATTATTTTTATTAAAGTGCTATATATGTAAAGAACATATAAATACTCTTATCGCTTTGAAAGTACTTTGTGCTATACCATTACTTGTTTTAAAATTATCTTTAAGCCTCATTGTTGCTAAAATATATTCTCAAATGAACAACAATCATACAGCAAACTGAAATATAAAACACTCTTTCCTAGTTCCATTTAAATGCTTAGCTGGTTTCAGCTGCAGAACTTTCAACTCTCTTTTATAGGATATCACTCCATTTTAGTATAAGCATCTATCAGGCACAGCTCTGAAAATGTTAAGTCAGACTATGAAAACATTGTCAATGCTTATTTTAGTAATAAAAACCATGTTTAATCTATGCTTTCATGTTACAGTAATCTATGTATCAATCTATAACCTTCCAGCTAAGTAGATTAAGCTCTGATTGATTTGAAATGTTTTTCACTATATTATCAAAAGTCTACAGATCAGCATAAATACCTTGAAGAAATTTTTTCCCCTTTGGCAGATTTACAAAAGCAGAGCTTAACTTGAATTGAAATGAACTTCTGCATTTTTCCAGGGCAAAAAGCCTGTCAAATCTACTCTAGATCTGCTCTGCTTCCGGACTTAGTAAAAACCGGTGATTAATAGTACAGTGCATCTATTCTGTCGTGACAAAAGCAATCACGTTACAAAGAAGAGTGTTCCCTCTGGGTCTATTATTCATATGAAGCATCAGGAGTTACCCCAAATGGTGGCACTGCTGGGACTGCCATCTGCATAATGCGCTGTGCAAACAGCTCTTGGAAAGGGCGGATGGGATTTTTGTTGATGTGCTTTTGCCGATTATAACAAAAGACCTTAAAATTTGGCTTCCTCAAATAGAAAACACCAAGGGTTGGCTGGTTTTGGTTTTTTTTTTGCATTGCATTTAAGGAAAGTGAGAAGCAGGTCGTGAGCTGTCACAGTAACCCGGCAGGCGCTGCGGGGAGGCTCGGCTGCTGCTGCTGGAGGTGGTGAACTTCGGCAGCAAAAAGAACACGCGAGGGAAGAGGAGTGTGCTGAACTCTCTGTGATCCCGTTTCAGCATTTCTCACAGCTCCTTTGCAGACTATCTGATGATGATGGCTGCACAGATGGAATTAGATTTCTACATATGCTCAGCATCCATCCCGGTAGCTTGCTGAGATGGTGGCAGTGCAAACAAATATGGGTCTGAGTATCCCATCCAGCTCTATTAGGGAGGTGGGGAAGACATGTCTACAAACATCAGTGGGAATGGGGGAAGAGGAAATATAGCCCTGAGGTGGTAAGTTTCAATCTTTACCCAGATTTCAAGCAATTCCAGTCAGGTAAGTTTGGATTGAAAATGTTGTTCCAGTTTATTCCCCCGAAGAGGAGGCGCCCAAGAAAAGGCGAGAATTTGGAAAAATAAAGGTGCCAGTATCAGTGTGTCGGGAGAGCATCCCAGCTGCTGCTAAGGTAAAACTTCAGCCCCACTGACACTGGTGCCTGAATTCCCATGGACTCTAGTGGGGAGGTGTCATCTATCTCCCACTGGATCTTACCCATTTTCCACCACACAATACCCAATTTCTTCTCAAAACCCTCTCCACTCTTCCATGCATGCAGAGAACTGACATCTGAACGCTGCAGACCCATCTGATCCTGTGGCCCCATGGCTTGTTCAAGCATCTGCCATGAATCCTCAGTCCTGACTCTGGTCCCAGGTTTACCTCCATGAGGACTACACAAGTGACATAGAGCAAAAGGAGCTCAGCTTACACAGTCCAGCTCTGGATTTGATTTTGGACTCCACATCCCATCACTTGGGAACGTTTATATCTCAGGTTTTCTTGTGGGTCCTTCTACACCTTGCTTGTGAAGTAAGAGAAGTTTTTATTTCAATATAAACTGTACTTGGACACAATGTGACATTTCCAAAGGGATGCTATGTCCTAATTTCTGCCAAACGTACTTCCAGTGATTAGCAGGTTCAATGGTCCTACCCTGTACATGCTGCTCAGAGAGGTTACAGAACCTGGCTTGCTATAACCAGGCTGTATTTGATCATACATTCATTTCTTATCCCAGTACATTATCATAGAGTTAACAAGAAAGTTCATTATAAAGGACAAACTTGAAAGTCAATGTCAGCCAAGAAATTGCCCAAGCAATCCCATAATTGAATAAAAATATGTGTCAGCAAAACAAGTGTCATCATGGGCTTGCCAGTGTTCTTAGAGTTCACTGGTTTGACAAACTCCTCTCAGCATGCTGCTGTGTGCGAGACTCTATGAGAAGACCTTATGCACTAAGTGATGTTTATCAGCAAAATACGGGTACTAATAAGCACATTTGACCTACAGAGTCAGACAGGCCTGCCCACAACTTCAGCAACAAATTAATAAATAAAGAAAAATTAAAGAAAATTA
>VZTL01047803.1:2912-14975 GCA_013400535.1 Scopus umbretta
TAATAAAGACAAACGGGGGGAGGGGGGGGGGCGAATGATGACACACCAAGAAAGGAAAACCAGCAATCATTTTATAAATTAATAATTTATGTCATCTAGAATCTAAATTTTCAAACTGACAAAATGGCACATTTTCAATATTCAAAAGCATATTTTAATCCTTAATCTAACTTAAACAAAGATTCCATCCATCAGTAAAAATATAGATTAGTGCCTTTGTCAGTTATAGATTCATTTTCCATTTGAGTTTCACTCTTCCTCAAAAGGTAGAGAAAGAAACCAAAGTTCTTTGATTTTTTTAAATTTCTTTACCTGAACCCTCCATTTCCTACCCTCTGTTCATATTTAAATACATTCACCTGTTCTTCTTCTATACAATGACAGTATTTCTTTCACATTATCCATGATGACAAAACCAAAAGCTTACATTTCTTAACTAACAAGTTAACAGACCTCTTCTAGAGTTACTTTCCTATTCTGACTTCAGATTGTGTTACTTCATCACATATAGAGAGAGTCCTAAATGGGACCTGCCGTACACAAACCTAGAAGAGCAAATATACCATACAGCAGGCAACAGCTGCAATTCTTGAAGTTCAAGTCCAACCAGCTTTTTGGAAGACATAAGCACTTCTAAAAGAGAACTGAAAGGCTTGAATACAGAAGTGATCGGTTACAAGAAGTGTGAAGCAGTCACTTCGGAATTAACTTAGTTAAAAATAACTTATTCAACAAATGAATTCCATAAAAAAACATTTTTTATATCTTCTCTGGGTTAATCATGTTAGTACCTTAACACCATCACACATAACTAAAAGACAAAGAACATACTGAGAGCAAACATGGTTTCAGGATTTATTTTTTTTTTACGTTCTTGAGCTCTAGCCATATCACATTAACACTCACTATTAATGCTCAGCTAAACATATTACGAGTTCATTCACTTCACATTAACACAAAATGGCAAACAATCCTCTCTCCAATAGTAGAGATGCTTACCTGTGGGAGGGTAGGTGACCCATGGAGCAGATGTTGGCTCCCTGACACAAACTTAACATTGTTTTACTTTTGGCATAAGCAATGCTTTCAACGTATCTAATTTTGTGAGTAAACTAATATTAAATACATTATTCAGGAACTTCCAAACATGAACGTAGTCTAAAAAACTATTAACAGCTAGTAAGTCAGGTTGCAAACAAAATTTATATGACTGCAACTTGCCAGAAGAGATTTATCATGGCAAGGCTTTGCCTAGTTTTGTATCTGTACCCCTTCAAAAACCACCAATGACAGGATCATCTGTTTTGTTACTCTGTGCGTTCCCCTGGGTTCCTCTACTCTCATCTTATGCTCTAGGCTAACTGCCAACAAAACAGGACAAGTTATATCACCTCAGCTGGGCCTGTCCTGCCTGAAACAAGTCACCTGTCCCCACCTACTGCAGAAAGCTCAGGAGGCATCATCATAGATCTGTTTTTAAAGCATCTTGTGAGCATGCACATACGAAGGAAAAAGCTTAAGCCACCTGAAAGACGTTTCTGCTGCGAAGTAATTACGCACCACTGCCACGCTTACAAGTACAACTTTCCTAGAGATGCTTTCAAGTGAGCACACAGGCCACTCCTTTCCAGCTCCTTTTATTTGCATAGACATCTTACTGCTTCATGTAGCGGGAAGAAACGAAACACAAAGAGCAGTAAATTACTGAAACTGCATGCCAGATAACTGCTGTTTCGGTTCACCAAGAGGCACCTCCCAGAACTCCAAAGGAAAACTAAGACTTACTTCCAGGCACCTCGGATTCCTATATGTTAAAAGAAAACTTATTTACAACCACCTGCTTACAGGTGTCGCCTCTACAGGGGATAAACGAGTCACGAACGCCCCGGGGCGGGCAGAGACGAGGCGGCGCGGCCGGCGGGAGGCCCGGAGCCGGGCCGGCCTGAGACGCCGCCAGCCGAAGTCCCGCACCCCCCCGCACCCCAACTTCCNGAAATAAAAACCTTATAGTGGACAGACAATCAAATCAGGGATGACAACCTTCAATAATTAAGATAAGCAAGACCAACAAAATGGATTAGGTATTTAACAGAGAAATTCCAATTCAAGGGATTGGTGTTTTGCTAGACAGGAAAAAAAAAAATACTGGTTTGATTCACATATTAATGTGTGTCCTGGTTTCAGTTGTTTACACTTTTCAGCTTCCCATGCTCTGCCAGGTGCACAAGAATCTGGGAGGGAATGCAGGCAGGACAGCTGATCCCAATTAGCCATCAGGGCTATTCCATACCACCTGATGTCAAGCTCAGTATATAAACTGGGGGAGCTGGCCAGGGGAGGGAGTGATGGCTGCTTGGGGGCAGGCTGGGCCTTGGGTGGTGAGCAGTTGCATTGTGTATCACTTGTTTTGTATATTCTGTTGTTATTATTGTTATTTTCTCTTTTTCTGCTGTCCTATTAAACTGTCTTTATCTCAACCCACGGGTTTTAGGGTTTGGTTTTTTTTTTCCCTCCCTGATTCTCTCCCCCATTCCACTGGGGTAGAGGGAGGGTGAGCGAGCGAGCGGCTGTGTGGTGCTTGGTTGCCAGTCAGGGTTAAACCACAACACAGACCATGAAGAATCAATACAGCGGGACAGGTTGCCCATCCAGAATAAGCTGCTCACCAGAGAGCTCAAAATGTCCATGCGTGGCCAATGCTGAGAGGCTTTCATCCTGCAAGCGCTTCCTTCTGTCTTGATGCATTACTGGGGTGAAGTCGTTGTTTTCCTTGGTACCTCAGCTGTCCTTCACTAAACACCAAGCTGTTCACAGGATCAGAACTTTTCAGTTTGGTAGAATAATAAATGTTAATTTAAAATGGCATTTTCTGTTTGCTGTGTATCTGTTTTGTCAGTGTATAACAAGCCATATATTTGCTAAATGTAGCGCATTGTGAAATTTATCTTCTGCGGTACATTACACAGAAATTTAACAAGTGTGCTCTTTTAGCAAAGTAGTATGTGTTGACTTGAAAGCATTTCTCTAGATGACCTTTTTTTTGAAGCTCTGTTTTGTTCAGAGTAGGCATCAGTATTTTAAGAGGAGCATTGGATAGCATGAACTAAATAGATAGGCAAACTTACCTTTCTTATAGGGATTAGTGAATCAACACATACTCTTTAAAATTACTTTTCCTAGCCAGCCCAAGCCAATTATGTGTAGAATTTCATGTTTTCTTTCACCTTTTTTGTTCTGGTAGCCTAGAAGTGCTTACAAAACCTCGTTTCTTCAACAGTAGTCACCACTATGAAATACAGTAATATGTTTGCTTCTTTGAAGACTTGACCATTTTTCTGTTGACTTGAAAACCAAGGAACTTCATCCCTTACAGTTTTCGGTGGTTTGGGGTTGTTTTTTTTTTAATTAACAGGCTTCAAGATACTGAGATTTATTTTTTTTTAATTCAGACAGCTTCCTTAGTTAGAAAGGTATGAATTTATAAGCTTAATATATCAGCTTTTGTAGGTAGACAGGTTTATGGATACCACATCAAGTTCATGTAAAAAGCATTGCTTGTAATCATCATTGTATTTTGAAAGTTTCAGCATTAAAATATTTACATATATCATTCAAGTATTTATATGATTCCAGTGCAAATCAATAGGAAGTCTTCCATCATCTTTTATAGCTGTTGATTCAGGCTCAATAGAGAGCTACTAGTAATTTTATGTCATTATGTGCTTCTCCCATACAGAATTTGAAGTTGGAAGGGTTTTTTTCACACACTGAGCTAGATATATAATATTTATTAAGAACTGGTTAACCAAGTAACTGGAAGCAAAAAGAAGGAATATATACTCAGTTTATGAAGAGATGTTACTGGTACAGTTCCCCTCAATTCTGTGCTCTGTGCTTTTTAGAATATTCCTAAGCAATATTTTTGAGCTATCTGGAGGGGGGATTAATAATGAAGGTATAAAGTTTATTATACAATACCATTCAGCATGATCAAAACAATAAAGAGTTGTAAAAGAATATAATGAACTTGAGTGAACACTAAAATTCGGCTGAAAGTGTTTATGAGTGAAGATGGGTCATCTAGGAGAAAAGAATTCTAATTAGTCGTTGGGTTCATAGATCTCTGAATTAGCTATTTCTATTTAGGAGTGATACTAAAAACTGTATAGGCAGTTTTCTGAATGCTTGGAAGTGGTTAAAAAGGAAAACAGAAATTTTTAAAATATTAGGAAATAAATAGGTGAGAAAAAAGTTGAAGATACTATGTCAACATATCCTGAATCCATGAAGTCTCTATTCCATTCTCATCCCCATTTCAAAAAGGAAGTAACTAACTAAAAAAAAAAAAGTAGAACGTGGAGACCAGGATGAGCAGTTTATTGAATGGCTTCAGTGTGAGAGAGGTAACTGAGGAAAGGGAATGATATTATAATTTATGAGTTTATATGTTTGTGTGTTTTACAGATAAGTTTTATATTTTCATATTTTTATATATAAGTTTTTATAATCTATAAATTCTTTAAAAATTTGAAACAGAAACCACAATAGCACTGTCTGATCAACTTTGCAAGTATCCAGCAGCTGGTCTGACAAGTATAACTGCCCCATTTGTGTCACTGGGTGTGTATACCTCTAGAAAACTGGTGATCATCTGTATGTCAATGCTGATAACCATTGTTACTGATCAAGGAAATACCAAAGATTACAGAATCATTTGAACACAGAAGGTCATGTCGTCGGTTCGGCCCAGCTAGGCAGAGCTTGAGAAAGCGATCCCTGCAGCTTGTGAGAGTGCTCTATCTTGGCAGGGTGCTCATGAAGATGCTCTTGTTCAGTGATCTGTTAATAAAAACAACTTGAAGACTCCTACCAATGAAGCAATAGTGTGTGCAAGGGGTGGGCCAGCTCATTCTGCAGGGTAGACGCTTGCTATAGTTTCTGCGTTCAATCTGAGCTATGTGTTACAAGAGTGTGAGCTATAGGTATTACAAACCAGAAACACCCTCCATCCTCTCCTTACACCATGCATCGCAGTTCCTGGTGAGAAGAGTTTAGAATGGATGAACCATCTTTTCAATTTCTTTGTGTTATTAAGGGCAAGAGGAACAAGACCGGTGGGATGTCCTCATACTGCAATTTAGCTGCGTACACTGCCAGAATTCATTACTGGTTTGCTCAAATTCATTATAGCCTAGTTCCCAACGTTCACTACAGCAAGATTACTTTCTTTTATGCTCTTGGGCCCCCTTGTAATATATTAATTTCCTGTGACCACAGACAACTTTGACGGAAATCCATGCAGCTTGAGTACTCCAGGGACCACTGACTGACACTACTTCTACATTGTACTTCTCTACCTAAAATTCCTTACATCTCATAAAACTGGATGCTGATATTGTTTCCACAGTGTTACTCTGACCTTTTTCAGAGCTCATCCACATAATGCAGTAGATAGCTCCTTGCATGCATCAACCCTTTGTTACTGATAAAGTAATCGTAATGGTACAAAAGATAGTATACTTTAAGGAGAAATCTGGTGTAGGCAAAGCCTGGGAATCTCCCACTTTTATTTGATGGTCTTTACTAACACAAAGTACTCAAAGTCAGAGTAAGAGACAGATCAAATCCTATCAGCTATGAAAAAGGAGTCCCACTAGATGGGGTTATAGTTTCAAATGAAGAGTATTTTCTAATCTGGTTTGAGGACAAGCATTTTTTTGCTTCTTAGTTTGTTCAAGTTACCTACATAATTCCATGCAATTAGAATATATTCCTTTTATCTCTTCAGTTTATAAGCAGATTTTTTGTGACCATTCTTATTTTCAGCAAAGCTATTGTAGCTTTCTCTGAGTAAATGATTGATGTGTTTGGGGAACTGTTGCCACTGTCCATAGATTTCAGTGGCTGAAAATGTGTTTGTTGGTTTTCTTCTCCTCTGTGCCTAGCACTACTGCAGAACCGTTTTATGTGCTACCATATAGCAACAACAGAAAATTCTGGCACAAATCATCTTAATTTGGAATTAGTAATATCATTGGTGCCATAATCTATGAACTGTTTGAAACAGAGGTTTTATTTCATAGAATCATAGAAACATTAAGGTTGGAAAAGACCTCTGAGATCATCTAGTCCAACCATCAACCCAAAACACCATGTCTACTAAACCATGTCCCAGAGTGTCACATCCACACATTTTTTGAACACCTCCAGGGACGGGGACTACACCACCTCCCTGGGCAGCTGGTTCCAATGCCTCACCACTCAGTAAAGAAATTTTTCCTAATATCCAATCTAAACCTCCCCTGGCGCAACTTGAGGCCATTACCTCTNAACACTGTTGTGACCTGCCGCCAATTTCTTTATTCATTTTTGTGAAGGAAGACTGGTTAGCACAGGGGTGCCCTGTAACTGGGTTCAAATTCTCTTGAAGACAAACACTAAATAATTACATGGAATGTATATAATAATTATGTTCTTAGATTCTTGTTACTGCTCAGTCTTAAAATAAGTTTCTCAGATGAGAATTAATCAAATGTAGTAATAACTAAAAGGGAGTATGCATACACATGAATCCAGTGAAAACAAATTGACATCAATAGTCAAAATTAATTTTTGACATTGCCTGGTTTGTGAACTTATATTAACATCCTGATACCATATTTGTTGTTACTATTCTTAGCAGACTTTCATTCCTACATCAATTTAATTAACAATTACAGTAATGCCTTTGTGTTTTATACTTTTAGAATGATGATAGAAATCTCAAGGGTCATTCCCATTCTAATGAAGTTAATTGAATTTGATTAGTACTAAATCACTTCTATTTACATTTTTTGATACAAAGGATAACAAATGAAATCTAGCTTTTAAAGTCACTGAAAAAAAAAAGAAGAGGGGGATCTGGACAAGGACAGAAACACAGGAAAATTATAAGTAATCTAGTGGTAATATTAAATGTTGTGAATTCCAGTAAGAGGTACTAGAAAATCAAGCAACTTTTAAAAAATTGTCTAAAACTTATCAAAACTTTATTTTCAAAATGATTTAACATTTCCCTTCCTTAGCAATAGCATGAGTTCTAATTTAGTTCAAATTCTGAGAATGGAATTTCTGACAATACATTGAATTTACAGGTAGACATTACACTACGAGTAAAAGCAACAGATACCGCAGATGAGTAGAATATGGGATGAAGGAAAAGAGAAAAATAACAAAAAAGGTGTTTTTTTACTTCACTTTCAGCTCACTGATCCTCAATATTTAAACTTTTTTTTTCCCATAAAAGATTTCTAACTTGGGAGCTGTTGGAAGTACTGCCATTTACTGTATGAAACAATAACAACAAGCATAATAAATATATGATGGCTATTGTTTTCTTCCAAATTCTTTAAATGAAATAATTGAGTTCATTAGTACATCTCCAAACATTCTTGCTGAACTTCTTAAAAATACATTTTTTCCTTCCATTGTTCAAAGATTGCTTTAGCGAGTGGAAACTGGATTACAGAAGAGGTCAATGGAGATTATCCAATCCCAAGATATCTGTTGCTTGCCAGATGTCTTCCAACTGCATGTCTGCATTACACTGTAGTTCAGCTTTGATGAGACTTTTGTTTGTGTTGCTACATTTGCTTGACCCACGAATAAGAAATTCAGCTTTTGCTTATATTTACCATTTTTATTCCTTCTCTGTGCTTGAAGCTTAGCATTAGCTAAAAATCACTTTTGTAGTTAAGTTGGGATTTTGATCTTTTGCAGTTACTTTTTAGATGACACATTTAGTACATTACTGCACAATTAAGGAGTTTAGCATCATGGTTTGATCAAAACCTGGTTTTGTTCCCAAAATTTTACCTGTTCTTACCACTACTCAGGAGCACATACATAGTAAAACAATGTATATGTACATGCCTAGAATAGTCTTAAGCGTATAAACTATTTTCATAGTGGTTTGGGTCCCTTCTGAATGAAGAATCGCATAACAATGTATTATTTTACTTTATTGGTTGCAGCAGAATAGATTTACTAGCTTCAGGAAAATTACACTCAGGAAAAATAGGTTACTGAGTCAGAAAATTTGTATTTATAAACTTTTTTCTTTCTGCGATAAATTTCACACAAAAAAGGTGGGTGTGCTGAGCTTCTTTTATCCATATCTCTGGGGTCATTCCAGGTGGCTGTAGGACCATGATGCTATCTATGACAGGGTACTAGCTAAGCTGTAGAGGTACAGAATGAGATGTTTCTTTATGGTTTGGTCAGCACCCTAGCAGGAACTTGCAACACTCCTTGGCTGAGTGGTGGAGGAAGAAGTAGACAGACGTGTGCCAAGGTCTGCTCATATTCCTCTCTACGGCTGCAGCTGTCAAAGACAAGATAACCACCAACTAAAGCAGCAACCATCTGTTACCACCAGCAGCCCCTGTCTCATGGCCCAGGAGGGCTCTTCTAGCCTCACACCAAAGCTGAGCATTACATGCCTCCCTGATGGCCAAGCGACACCCATTCTGGGACAACTGTGCTGGCCACTATCAGTATTCTGCCCACTCTGGCATGGCCACTCCATCACTAGGGAGGAGCTCCGCCCCATGGTACGCAGTGGAAAAGGGCCCACTACTCCCTGTGCCCATGGCTTTGGGGGGCTTTTAGATCCCTTTGAGACCACCATAAGGTCGTAGGACTCGGTGCTGCCTTATGCACCTGTGGTGGTCTCAGAGGGATCTAGAAGAGGATCTACAGAGGAGTGAGAGGGCAGGAGTGTGCCGTGTTGTGGTGGCTTCCCAATCCAGATGTCCAACTGCAGTAGAATACAGCCACCATCCTTCAATGGGGGCAGCCCCAGCCCCAAATGCCCTCCCCTCCCGACCCAGTGTGAAAAGAAGAGGCATGGAAGGAGAGGTAGAAAATGACAGACCAATATAAAAATCCAGTTAGGAAAGAATGGCAGGAGGTCCCCGGTGGAAACTCTTCCTCAAGGTGGCATCATCAAGGAGGTTTGGAGATTTTGCAGATCTCTTCTTTCTTAAGCCAACACAAGCATTTCTACCTAGGACTACTCAGCGCATCTGCCCATGTGCTCAAATTCTGGTGTATGCGTGATTGGACAAAGTTATTTACTAGAGATTTACCAGTGACTCTACTCTGGAAACAGGATGTCCAGGCTACTCATTCAACAGAGGTTCTCAGTAACTGCTCGCAAACACCCATACATCCAGTGCTTCTGCCTGTGATGGAACTGGGTCACACGCAGGAATGCCACGTGACGGCCTGTCAGGCTGAAGGGGGTCACAGCCTGCAGGGCTGCAGGAGTCCTTGTGGGATGCAAACATTATGGGGGTATGTTGCTCAGGGGCTTGTGGAAAGATGTGAGGCTCATCCCAGGATGTGTCAGGGAAGGCGAGAGGTGGGGGAAGGGGATGGATGGAGGAGGAAGCGCCGTGGAAGGAGAGGTGGAAAATGATGGTCTCGTAGGAAAAGTCGAGTCGGAAAGGACACCAGGAGGTCCCCTGTGCAACCTCCTGCTCAAGGCAGCATCAGCAAGGAGGCCTCTGCTTGTGTTTACATCTTGGTAGCAGTTGGTAATCAAAGGAAAAGAAACATTACTGTGAAAATTACCACATTATCAAAATATGACTTCATCAACTGAGATCCAGGTTGCGCCAAATAAGGGACAATTTTAATTATTACTGTTCTGTATTTTAAAATTGTCTCTACTATATACGTATATGCATATTGCCTGTGTTCTCTATGGGTTTTAGTAGTAGAAATGAATGATTTAAAAAAAAAAAAACAAACAGGTTAAAATGCTGAATAATCCTTGTCAGCAGGAAATGGCAGATTAGTTACTGGTGCCAGTGCTAGAAACTCAAATGCAAGAGTTCAAACTTAAACAGAAAAAAGGAAGATGGTGTTTTACCTTTATCAACACAGATCCTACTTCATTTAAGCTGAGCCCTGGATGAATTTACTGGCTACACGTGAGGGGTGGAAATCAAAACTCAGCCTTAACTGTAGTGGGCACTACTTACTTTATATTATGATAATCACTCAACTATAAATAGCTCCAGTTCAACAGTTTCCAGCAGCTTGCATAATTTAATAGATGAAATAAAGAATATAGGAGAGTCAATCTGAAGTAAAGAAAAAAGGCCAAGGAGACAGAACATACCTACATAAACCTGAATTTTCTCAAGGAAGAGGAAATGTGAATATCAAAATTTCCAGTGTATATAGCTGCAAACCAGATATTTTCTCTACTGGAATTTCAGCTAGCTTTGTGCTTATCCAGTCAATCCTATCTGTTGCTGGTGCTACTCTTCTTCTACTTTGCTGGTGTGGAGCAAAAGGTTATTAAGCCATGGTTTGGTCTCAGGCTTACTACTAGGGCAGTAGAAAAGCCATACTTATTGTGTTGACTTGTCTATATCCGTGACCTTATGTATCACCAATTAAGAAGAATTCAGTTCTCACTTCTTTATACTTTTACTAAAATAATGGAATGTGAATTATAACAGTGATTTAAGCTGTTTGAAAGGGCTGGGAGGTTGGAGCATTCACAGCGCTTCACTTTGAATGATGGATTCACATATTACCAGGCACTGTAGAGCAGTGTTTGATAGCTTCCTGCAACAGGTATGGTCATCGCTGCTACTGCAGCTCACCCCTTGACTCAGATATTCCAGGGGTGCGTCCCATTCAGAAAATAACTAGTTCCAGTCTTCAGTTTGTCATGCATGATTATATAATTAACTTGCAATAGCATAACATCAGCTTTTTTCTAGAAAGTTAATACAGTTCTATAAATTGCTCATTTTGAATCCCCCCTTTCCGTTTCATTAAAAAGTCTCTAAAAATATTTACCATACAAAAGCTGTCACTAGCAGCTAGTGATTAACAAAGCAGCATTTTAAAGAGCCAACCTAATTAATGAAAATGAATGTATAAACTCACAGCACACTTAATAAGTATACCCATATAAGTTACAGGTACAAAGAAATTGTGAGTATAGCCTATTACAGCTTTTTTTGAAAAACTTAGAAGATCACGAGCCTCCAGTACAGAACATGTTAAAATTTAGCAGAATCAGCTGTGCAGTTTGCAGCTGTGTTTATACCTGTATCATATTTCAGAATTCCCCCTTGGGTGATTATTTGTTTCTCCTTCATGGTTCTTTTACAGTTTTTTGTTTATTTTTAGTATGAAGCCTTGGGCTTTACCCTCAGAGCTTCAGAAAAGATTATATAAAAAAAAAAACCAGTCCTACAACTGCTAAAGTATACATGCATTTTAAAGTCAGTTTAGAAGCCTTTTTCCTTCTACACAGAATTGGAGTTCTCTGTAATTTTGCACAGATATAGTGGGAGAGAAAGGAAAAGCAAACATTTTGTACAGCGTGTTCCCCTTCCCTACTTGCAGTTCACATATATTCATGTAATAAATGCTGCAGCAGCATCAGCTCTGCTCTGTGTTGCTTCCTTTTCAAAAACAGGTGAATAATGGTAAGGCTTTTTCCCAGGATTAAAAGTGCTGTTTCAAGGGTCCAGTGAGAAGTATTCTTCTTCACAGCCCCCCAAGTTAAGAAACAGAGGTGAACAAGCAAAACCAGGCAGCTGTATGTGTAACCTTTTTCAAACAAATGAAGGAGTACCTGTTCCCAAAGTGATGGTACTTACGGCTGCTTTCCATCCTAAGCAAAAAGGGAACAATTAAAAAGGCCTGTCCTTTATTTTCTTTTCCAAGTTGAGTATCAGCTTTTGTGAATACAAGTAGGGAGTGTCAGGTCCATTTGGCATGCAAAACACGTTTGCAACGGGTTCCCTTTTTCTGTAGAGATTTCAATCTTATGTCCTCTCAGCTAGCATGGTAGATGTACATTTTATGTCACAGTAGATCTGACTTGCCTCCTAGGTCCCTGAGGATCAAAAGAACTGAACCCGGTATTTTGTACAAACCAATGTGATTTGTAGGCTGCACCCTCAGGACTTCCCCTGAGGATACTAGTTCTTCCCCTTGGTGGAAGCATAAGCCAACATGTTGATACCCAGCTGAAAAAAGCAAATGATT
>VZTL01047805.1:3824-19018 GCA_013400535.1 Scopus umbretta
ATATATTAAAAAAAAAATATAAAACCATATTTATGTACAGACTACCTGGGATACACCCAATGACAGAACAAGAAACTGGGTTCTCCAGCAAAAAATGGAAGGAGCTGAGACAAATGAATCAACCTACCCCACGCTGACGGGAGGAGGAGATCTCTCTGCTGCTACTGAAATTCTGGAAAATGTCAGACAAAAGCTGCAAAATGCATCTCCAAAGCTGAACCAGTTGGCTCGGAAAGCTGCTAGCAGGTTAGATGAGTCTTCAGCTACTTGTTTTGTTAAAAGCAACCAGCAAGCTCATATTGTGGGTTTTAATCATAATTCACAGGCTGCAGGCCTAACTGACTTTGGCGTTATTCTAGTTTTATAGTATATGCCATTATTTGAGATGTGCTGATGTAAGACAGGATCACAGAGTATCAAGTGCTGCTCTAAATCTTACATGTTTAATACGTTCCTTTATAAGTTACAGTGAAATTGTCTTATTTTCTCTGAAAACTGATAAGGTTTATTTGGGTGTGGTGTAGGTAGATCATTTTAAAACAATTTAGTAGTGAAATAATTCACTGTATAAGGGGATGAATATAGGCATTATTGCTACGGGTCATCCCCCTTGCTTCCCTCAGAAAAAATGAGTATTTTATGGTCAAGTGAAACTGATCTTGATTTTTATTTTCTTGGGTTACTGTCTACTTAAGAAAAAAAATAGCATGGTATCAGGTCCATGGGAGGTTTGAATCTGTTTTTATTTTGCTGTGATGGTGATTTGATGTTAAACATTCTGTCTGAAACATTTGGTCAAAGCAGAATGCATTACATCTGAAAATACCCTAAGATTTTGCTCACACCGGTTCAACAAATTCGTGGGAAGCAGAACCACATTTTTTCAATAAGCTTCATGTAGAACATCCTTTTCTCAAAAGCAGTAGAAACTGTTCTAGGCAAATTCTTTATAAAATCGAGCCAGTTTCATTTTAAGTCACCGAGCAGTCTTGAAAAGGTTGCCATCTCTCCAGTGACTGTGCTGAAGGGACTTGCTGAAGTCCCAGTGCGTACGGATCGATGGAAAGTCCTGTCGGTCTGTCTCATGGTGTCAGACTATACCTGCTGTTGAAACTCTCACTTTTGTTTCAGATTGCAGTTTGAAACAGCGGATGATCAAGACTTCATTGCAATACAAAATGCTATTGAAGAAGTTATTTCAGAGCTGCAAAAACTGTCCGGATTGTCCTATCTGGAAGAGGTGAGAGTGCAATGTTGTAACTTTGGTGGGAGAGTTTGGATGATGAGCTGTGAGTGGAAGCCAGCAAGGAGTTGTTAAGTCTGAACTTGTCCAGGTCTGTACTTTACAGCGGAAAATCTGCTCCAGTGAGTGTTCTGATTGGGAGATGGTGAAGTGTAAAAACCCCTTTCCTTTTAATTTTTCATTTTTAATTACCTTGAAAGTGTATTTTCATCTTTCAAATTAAAACTTTCCCAGTTTAATTATACATTTTTGAATCTCATGGCTTTTTCTTTAAGAAAAGCAGCAGTATTTCTGTAACTGAGGAAGCTTTGCTCAGTACTTCCCAGTGTTAAAATCAACATTTGATATTTACTGTATTGTGTTGATAAAACACATTTACTTAAACTGCCCTATATTTACCAAAGGAAAGGCAGTCAAAGACTGAGTAGTGTGCACCTGTGTAAAAAATGAAATGAGGTGATCTGCTGCAAAGACTTCAGCAATATTTGGTTGTAACTGAGCTTGGCTAGGTCCTTACCCGCATTTTAAGCAAGTGTGTTCAGCATGACTTGAAAAAAGCTTTGGGGCTTTTCTTTTCCTCTAAATTAGATAAATCTAAACATAGTAGAAAAGCTTTGCAAATTGTTGTAGCTGGCACAATGGAGCTTGTGTGAAAATACTGTTCTGTGATACACATGGTAAGCGTAGGAGAGAAAGTCACATTCATCTGTAGTTTACATGTCCGCTTATGTTTTCTTTATATGTGTTATTATGAAGTTGTTGTCATTATCTGCAAAAGTTTTTCACTGTAAGCCAGTTGTTTTCAAGTTGGCAACTTGGATCTAGTACAAGTGGTGTTTGGTTTTCTTTCTTCCTTCTAGCTGAAGCTAGTGCTGCCACCAGGGACTCCATCTAGCTCATTGACTGAGAGGCTGCTGAGGCAAAACGCTGAGCTGACGGGCTTTGTCAGCAGACTGAGTGAGGAAAAGAATAATTTGAGGAATGCTGTTATGAAACTGGAGGAAGAACTGAGAAGATACCAGCACAGACAATCTTCTGGAGACTACGTATGTCTTTAGTGGTGCTGATACAATGATGCATATATAGGCATAAAAGCAGCATTCTTTGTCCTGGTCACCTAGGTGGGAGTCTTTCTTGGCTCGCCTCTGCAGAGTAAATGGGCGTGAGTTATTCTTGCCCTGTGGTCAATATACCTCGACTCACTCTGTTTACTGTAAACTTTGGTTTTACCCAGCTGCTTTTTGTTAACTGCTCTTTTAAATTCCACGTGCTTCTCTTTTTGATCCCTATCTCATCACCATGATGAGTAGCAAATAGATCTAGATAACCTTCAAGATCATGAAGCTAGTATGATCCAATGAGGGGGATTTTTTCTGGAGAAGCTATACTTTTCTAGGACATTGATCAGGCTCCTAAACTCACTGCTTCGGAGGTGTTAGGATGCAAGGGTGGCCTCAGATCCAATTAGTAGGTAGTTTTTCTCTCGTTACCTTTATGAGCTCTCCACCAAACCGATGACTAGAATGACACAGCTCAAGCTTTTTCCAAACTCTGTGGTTCAAATTCAGTTTCTTTTGTCTTCAGTCTTCTAGGTGCTCATTGGATGTTGGAGTTAATATCGATACGCTTGTTGCCTCTGAGAAGGAAATTTGGAACAGAGAAAAGCTGTCACTGCAGAAATCTTTGAAACAAGCCGATGCGGAGCTCTCCAAGCTGAGAGCAGAGCTCAGGAGCGAAGCTTTCCTCAGAGAACTGGGATCAGATTCTGAAAATGCTGTTTTAAGGGTAGGAAGACTTTGTCCGCATACCAACTACAGCTACTTTTTACATTTTGATTGGGGCCTGTTTTTTCATTGCGTTCACTCTGCTTATTCTGTGTACACAGATATTAATTCAGGTTTAAAATTCTCATCCTCAGATACCTCTTAGTTTTTCTCCCAAAGAACGATACGGGAGCACCTGCGTTGTCCTTCTGTGCGTGCTCTATTTCTTGCTGCTCAGGTGATTGTCGAATTACGAAGCTACATTCAACAAGTGTGAGCAGTAGTGCCGTCTTCTCCGCGGTAGCAAGAAATGAATAATCACAGAAGTGCTGTAGGAGTAATGATGTCAAAAGTCTTGAACTGTAATAATTCTTGGAGCTTATGGGGCCTTTTTTTTTTCCTTGTTGTAGAGAATTTATGGCAAATACCTACGAGCGGAGAGCTTTCGGAAAGCTCTCATATATCAGAAAAAATATTTGCTGCTGTTACTAGGCGGATTCCAGGAGTGTGAAGAAGCCACGCTGGCCCTCATTGCACGAATGGGTGGACAGCCTTCCTACACAGACCTCGAAATCATCACGCATCATTCAAAGGGTTTTACAAGATTTCGCTCTGCCGTCAGAGTGTCCATCGCAATTTCAAGGTAAACTGGAGGAAGTTAGATTTTGAACAGATATGACTGTGCAGTTTAATATACACTTTTCTAGCTCTCTAGTGGAATCTAGAACTTCTCATGTTCCATCCTATTTAAATTGCACATTTTTGGTCGCTATGAATACAGTAGATACTGCGTAGGGTGACAAGTTGAGCAGAGCATAGGTAAAGTCTGTAGCAGGAGTAAGCAGTCTGGTTGTAGTTGAAAACAGCTCTGCATTTGATAATCGATCAAAGATGGAGTGTATTGGATAAAGTCATTTGATATTAGAAAAAAAATTACTAGCAGTTCTAGGGTATGCACTTATTTACAAAAGTATTCTCTGCAACTTAATTTCCTTTAAAAGTTAAATTCTTACATGTAAGTATAATACAGATTTATGAACTAATTTTATTCATCTGTATCGTCCTTTGAATTTACGAGACTTTAGGTCTTAGACTGAGGATGAATAGGACTAGATGAGGAAGAAAAGTGAAGGTTATTACTGCATAGTACTGCCATGTTGCTAGCAAACCTTCTTTGCAAAGGTTTGAGCCCCCCAGCTCTTCTGCTTGCTGTTGATCTGAGCCTTGTGTGCAGTATAAATTCAAGGAACTATTCATACACCTGTGAGGTATATGAGGCTTTTATTATATATAAGTGAGGCTTTTACTCATAGCGCTCTGTGGTTACTATTTTGGGGATGTGACAGGGCATAAAGTCTGTTGAGTACGATTTTAAAATGCTGATGCCCTGTTGCTTAGGTGCTTGAGCCATTTGCTGTCCACTTGGACTTAGGCAGCTGCTCTGGAATCACTGGAATTGCCGAGGTGAAGCTGAAAGCAGAATTGGACAGAAGGTGTTTTTCTTAGGGATATGTATAAGGGTGTTTTCTACTTGATCTTCAGGTTTTAGATGCCCATCCATTAATTTTGCTTGGTGTTCAAGAAATTCTTATGCCTTCTAGAATACAAGCAGCAGGTGGTTTTCTGCAGACTATTTCATTAATCCTGATATGTTTTTTATTTGAAATGCAGAATGAAGTTCCTGGTTCGTCGATGGCACAGAGTTACGGGTTCTGGTATACTAAGTATCAATAGGGATGTCTTTAGCCAGAACGCAGGTAAATCGTAGTCCAGTAATGACTGAAAAAATGGTTTTCACGGGTCGTCACACCACTGCTTAATGGAGATGGGTTTTAATTTGTATTTTCCTCATGTGGAATGAACGGGGTGCTGTTCCCCCTTCCTTTTGCTATAATTGCTTGGATTAAGCGATTTCTCAGGTTCTGAGAGCTTCCACGCTCAGCACAGATGCTCATCTATTTGCTTTCTTTTCAGACTTGTTTTGCTCCATTGTGGGCAGGATTTAAAAAAATACGGCGACTTTCCGTATGGAGCATGTTTGTAAAAACAATTTTAGCTGCATCATTGGGTTCGTCTCAAGAGATCTGCACCCCCAGCTCTGAGAGGGGATGCCGAGGACAGGGACGGACAGAGGAATCGTAGCAACTACAGGTCCCCCGCAGTGGCAACAGAGCCTATTGACCAGCCCTCCCTGGTCTTTCCCTCGGGACAGAAGCCTGTCATTCTTTTGTTACAGCTTAAAATTTGGGAAATCTGGTTTTCTGTTTGCTTTTTGGTAGGAGCCTAAGGAGACTCGGAAGATTTTCTTATTACTTCCTGGCTGCCTAGGTCTGCACTAAAACCCTGTCGTGCTGTCTGTGAGAGTTTTCTCATTGACATCAGTGAGGCCAGGATTTCACCTCCGGTTTTCTCTGAAGCAGGCTGAAAGTGGTCTACATTTGTTAGACGCCATTTTTGTGATATGCAAACAGAAAACTTGCCTTTGAGATTCCCGGTAAAGTGCAAAAGGTTTTAGTTTTCAAGAGACTGCTTTTTATATTTCTAGGTAATGAACTACGGCCCGATTCATTCCCTGGTGGCATGGATCTTTATGGAGAACAAAGGCATTCCAATAGATCCAGGTCAGGCATGGAGTCTCCTAGATCTCCTGTAAACTTTCAACATAAGTACGTTTTATTTTAGATTCTTCTTCTCTGTCAGAACACTGTTTAACTAAATGAATGCATCAGTGCTTACTGCCGAGGTTTGTAATCTTTGATGCCGTAAGCTTTTTTTTTTTTTTTTTTACTTTTTTTGTAAGGATACATAACAAATTACATCTGAGGCCTGCAGTATGTGTTTACTCATCACCTGATGAAAGGCCAAACCTTGCAGACCGCTGCTGTCTGATCGATGTCATGTTCTTGGAGCTGGTGGTAGATGACGGGATGGAGCTACGCTTCCCTACCTCCATAGAGCCTCGGCTTTGTGACTAAGCAAAGCTCTGCTGCCTGTCCGCCTTTCTGGTGGGCGGCAGCGTGCGGCGTGCGGAGGGGCTGCCCCAGCTGCCCTCAGCCGAGGGAAGGGAAAGCAGGGCCGCTCGCTGTGGCTGGGGAGCGTCACCCGGTTACTGTGGGCTGGCAGGAATTACTGTGGCCTCGGGGCGGGAGTGTGGGTGGAAGCTGCTTGGTAGCTCTGCTGCTTGTTCTTGTTTAAGCCCTTTTGGATGGCTGTAGTAAGGTCTGATACCAGAGGTACCGGTGAATCGGATACCAGTGAAACCAGGTATTTTTCAGCAAAGGCAAGGTTTTTAGGAGTGCCATCAGCCTTTGGTGACTTGGTACGGAGTTGTGGGCTCTGAGCTTTACTGAATATCAGATTCTTGCTGGTGTGGATCTTTATTTTTATATAAACCACCTCAACATTTGTAATCTTAGTTTGTGGCAACCATAACTATTTACATGCAAAAAATGTTTCATCTGGTTTAGCCACACTTGACTTTTACTTAGAGTAACACAGAGACAGAATCCTGTAAAGGTGGCCGTGTCCTTCTTCACCCAAGCTTCTTAATAGAAAAGCAGACTTCAATCTACCACGGCTTCTGCTGCAGCCTCAGTAGGAATTTGCTGGTCAGTCTTTGTCCCAAAGAAACGCAGCAACAAATCGGGTGCAGTAGAAAGAAAAGGCAACGGGGAAAAGTAGTTTTTCTTGGGGAGTCAGTAGGATGGCTTGGGCAATAAACGAAACAGCAGCGATGTGCTGGCTACCGCAAGGGTGAGATAAGGAACGTGCGGCCAGCACGGTATCCCTGCCTTTACCATATTTTGCTGTGTCTGCAGAGACTTTTTTATTTGAAACATTCCTTTTTATAAACATTGGTGTTCTTCTGCCCCCTAGGTTCCACGGTATGCATGCCGATTTAAATCCAGCCTCTTTCGCCTGCTCTCAACTGCAGAACTACGATCCCGAAAGAGCTTTAACAGATTACATCAATCGGCTGGAGGCACTACAAAGGCGACTCGGCAGCGTGCAGTCAGGTGAGGGCTCAGGCTGCGCCCCCGTGGCTCCAGGGTAGCGCACGGCCCGCTTGCAGTGAGAACGCGCGTGCTGGTTCTCTGAGCTACGTAACAAACGCCTTTGATTTTAGGCATTTTCAGCCTTAAAGAGGAAGCTGTGCTGAGCTGAGCTGTAGCAAAAAGCTCATCAAAAAGAAAATTCTTTGCAGGGAGAGATACAAGCGTGCTTCAGTTACAGACTTTGAGTTTATTGGTAACACTAGGCCTTTCCCTGATCTCCAATAAACGCGCCGCAAGGATTCGGTTGGCATCTTACCAGGATTGTAAGCTAGATGGAGAAAAATGTTCCCGGAAGATTGGGGTGTGGGAGTGCAAGGGGAATTTCTCCTCTTACCGCTTTGCTTACAGAAGTTATGGCCTTTTTGTCCTCTAGATGATGGTAAGTTTTGTGCTGTAAAAGGAATGCATCAAGAAGACTGATGTCAGATCAGCGGGTCTTAATTTCCCAAACTTGATGTGAGGATGATTTTTGCAGTTAGTGCATTAAAGTGTTATTTCAGCATAAAGTCCACCACGTGAGGAAGTTTGGTCCTTAAAAGATTTCCCATGTAGTCTTTCATGCTTATTCAGCCAAACGACAGCTCACTGGTGAAGTCTCACCTGCGTATTCCAAGTAATCTTGACGAAAATCTTTCTCCCTCTTACAGGTTCGACTTCATACACCCAGCTGCACGTGGGCGTGAGAAGATAATACCCTGCTTTCAACATCTCCGTCGCTGGCAGCGGTGTTAGTGGATTGCCTTCTGTACATCTGTGCTCTTTCCGTGCTTTTGTATAATGTGTATATTGTGGGACCAATACACAGCTATACGGTTGTATACAGTTCCATCCTGGCACACTCCTGCGGACTGGGATTTATGTATATAGGCACTTTGTGTTCATGAAAAAAAAAACAAAAAACCAAAAAAAAACCCCCAAAACCCCAAAAAACCCCACCATTGAATTACATGTATATTTGTGGAATGCTAATTTAAATGATTAACTTATGAAGTGTGTATTTATCAAAAGGGTGCAAAGATGAAACTTGTGTATTAATGCGATTGAGCTACATTCAGCGAAGTTTACTTGCACTTTTTCCGGCAAGGCTACTGAAGTTATGTGACTCGTAATACTTGCTACTGGCAGCGCAGACAGAATATCACTTGTAGAGACCTATTTTTGTAATGGTAGAAGTTTTGAATTTTATGGGTATTTTGTCAAAGTACTGAAATAAAGACGACTTCATGCTTTTAGCTGTGTTCACGAACCACTCCCTTACTCACACCGTGAAGGTCGCTCTTACCTGCGCTCCTCCTACTCCCGGTGGCTGCAGCTTTACTCTCTGCAGCTCCCAAAACGCTGCTGCTGAGAAGAGGAGGCAGCTACAAGCTCGGTTTCTGAAGCCCCTGGTCACGCCCGAGGGGGCTGGCCTGGCGCTCCCTTGGTTGCTGGGACCGGTACCAGCCCAGGGATTGTCACGGTTACACCCGGCTTCAGAACAGGAAGGATGGGGCAAAGCCCTTGCTTCAGGGAGCACTGCTGAAGGGCGGGAGCTCTTGGCACGGCTGCCTCTGTACTGCCAAGGAAGAAGGCGAGGGCTTTACTACAAGTTTACTTAGAAAAATCTTCTCGGAATTGACAGCGTTGAGCACAGAAAACTTCCACAAGAGGTTTGTTCGTAAATTTAATTCAAAGCTCCTGAGCCAGAGCTCATTACCATTTATCACCACCACTCTTGAATCAAACACCATTAAACGATCCTGCACGAGTCATACAAAGGGGGACAACATGCAGCTGTTTCACTTAATCTGTGACCATTTTACACACGAACACATTACTTAGGAAATCAACGTTGTTTGTATCATCATCTTGTTACTTTCACACTGACATCAAGCTTCCAGAGATCACTACTTTCAGAAGGCTTTTTTAGAAAATTATTTGTTGCTTTCTGAACCTAAGTGTTTTACAACTGCTTCAAGTTAGACATTTCAGTCGTTTATTCTCAGAACAGACTGCTCTGTGACCAGTTTTGTAGGCTGCCTACTACTCAGCTGTACAGTAACATTTTTTTAAATAAGTACGTGGGTACTTCCAAGAATCACCCAAGACCATACCTGGTTCGCCTGGAGCAGAATCTCAAATATCAAAGGTAGGGCACCACAAAGCACATTCCTCTCGGCGCCTGTTCCCCAATGGATTTCCAGTAGTTGGATACAGAGGTAAATGACACGGTCTTACCCCCTGTTATCTGGGGAGAAGTAATCTTCAATTCTTTTTCAAAAGCAAAGAGTTCCATTTATAGAAATGACTTATTTCTTCACCTTAAAGAGTTGGCATGCACCTTGGAAGTGTTACACCAATGGAAAAGACACTCTTTCTTTAAAAACGCCAGGAGAAATTTGTAGAACAAGCAATTATACACAGCAGCATTAAATGGCGTGGGCAAACAAAATAGATGCAAATCGTTGCTTTCCTAACAGTAGGTGCAACAGTTTCCTTTTGCCGCGCATTTTGTCAGGATTTTATTCCAAAGTCTGTTAGTTCACACAACTTAAGCAAGTAAGGTTTTAGCTCCAGAATTTACAGTGACCTCCTCTTGTATCTGATAACGGGGTTATTAGGTGTGTGTATCATTGTTGTATAATTTATAGTCGGAAAATAGTCATTGATGAGATCAAATTCATACAAACGAAGCAAAGTAGACCAAATAGTCTTAATCTGAACATACGCAAAGTTTTCTCCAATGCAGCGATGACGGCCTAGAAGGGAAGCCATAAAAAGCAGTCAGAATACTCGGTTATTAAATCACTTTTGACGACAAGCTACCTTTGGAAACGTTACACGGACAGTAATTGCTTCTTTCTGAACGTGCGGCTCTGGTCCTGCGCAGACGCCATCACGTTAACGCCACCGCAGTCTGGTTTTTAGAAGCTGTGACTGCATCAAAGACCAAGTAATTTGAATGAGACTGCGATGGCCTAGCCTCATCAGAAAGCGTTAATTTATGTATTGCCAAAGAAGCGGTTGCAACACTGAGATCAGCCGGAATCCTGTTGTGGTGGGGGCTGCAAACTCGTTTGGCAGTTGTGACTCTGCAGATTTTTGCTCCGCCTTAAACTGACTTTGTATGACCAGGTTTTTACCTGGCTTTGAAAAGACTCGAGTCAAGCATCACACGTGCTAACCTAAAGATTTGGTTTGATTGCTGCTCGGAGTGATACATACAGCTATTAGTAAAGCAAAACTACCGACTTCATTCTTTTAACAGCACTTTCCCAGTAAGAAAACTTTCAGGCAGCAACAGAAAGGAAAAACCCCACATCCTCGGATGCTACAGCGTGGGGACGTGTCACACAAGACGACCGGTGTGAGCCGCTTCAGCACGCGCTCGCCCGGGAAGGCGCTGCCTTCTCTTACTCACCAGCGCCAAAGGGAACGTACGCAAATTTCTCTCCAGCTGCTGGGTTATCTTGCAGGTACCGGTCAGGCTTGAAGTCCAGAGCGTCCTTCCAGGAGTCCCTGAGTCTGTGGTTAACAGTGGGAGATACACAGACCTGATGGCCAGGGGGAATACTGTATCCAGCAACAGTCTACGAGACAAGAGACGAGACCCCACACATCACACCACTTCTCCAGCTGAAGTGTTGCCCGAAGTGCTGCATTGTGAGGCTTGAATTTCAAGAGAGATTTTGGCTAAGCTCAATTAAAATTAATGCAGCCTAATACTTTATCGTTTTAACGGCACAGGGCACGACATTCAGGTAGTTGCAGGGACCGTTCAGCTGCTTGAATGAGGCTGGCAATTCTACAGGAAGACTTTTTTTTTTTAAAATGAATGAACTTAAAATATGTTGAAAGCATTTGTCATGAGAGGGATAATTCTTTTAAAAAATGATTTGACTTTCTATCTTATGTGTACAAACAGCAAGTTTTCTTTCAGATTTACCTAGCTTGTTCTGTCTTAAATACAAGACAGATTTTTTCCAAGAGAGCTATTAAAAATACCTGGCAAACAAACAAATCTTCAAATGGCAGCACCAAACTAAGAACTGAAGCGAGACTGACAGCGAAAAGAAAGGGTCAGTTTTGCTGAGTAAGGCTGCAAGTGGCTGTTACTCGGCTCCCTCGGAGCCCTCCTTCCTCCAGGCTCGACGAACCCAGCTCCCTCAGCCGCTCCTCACAGGAGAAGCGCTGCAACCCTGTACCATCTCGGTGGCCCTCTGCTTGCTTCGCTTCATCAACATCTCAATTGCTGGGGGCCACAGGGGTCCAAAACCGGACACAAATAACTCCAGATGAAGGTAACCACTAACAAGTTCAAGGCATTAATTGCTTTCCTCAGTCAACACTGACACACCCAGGACGCCATCGGCTTGCATCCCTGCCAGCAAACGCTGCTCGCTCACATTTCTCCCTTCTGCCAGCCGGGACATCCCAGCCCTGTTCTACTGAGGTGGAGTCAGCTCCCGCCAGCGCACTCACTTGCGGCGTTTTGGCCATTCTCATCATCGTCATTATAGGAGGTCTAAGCCTTAAAGTTTCTTTTAGACAGCGATCCAGCAAACTGAGGTCCTTGAGCTGCAAATACAGAGGAAACCACGTATCAAGACATAGCCCAGTTTATTCAACACAAACAAAATGGTATTTTATACCATTTAAAAACATTTTTTAAATAAGCATCTAAAAGTGTAAAAAATACCCAGCAGGAATAATGTAACATACAAACCTGGTCGTAAGTTAATGGTGGCAAGTCATCCCCACAGACTGCTTTTTGTTCTGCATAGCACTGTTCCTGCACTGATTTGTCTCTGGCTATGAAGAAGCCAAGCCAGGCGCTGGTGGTGGAGGATGTGTGCTGCCCCGCTAGGAGCAACCCGATAAGCATTCCAGCGATTTCATCGTCTGTCAGGGGACGGCCATCCCTAGGTGGAAGGGTGTTACGTTAGAGCTTCATTTGACCAGGTTTCCAGTTACAGTACTACTTACAAAATCCTCTAATGTACTTCCTCCTCCTCCTCTTTTGTTGCCTATTCTAAATGGAGCAGCAAAAGATCGAGAGGTAGGGAGAAGGGAGAACAGAGGGAGAGAGACTCTCTAGGAACCTTGAAGAAAATCATTACTGAACGGCCAGCGAAGAGAAAGGAAGCAACCTCGTGACCACTGATGAAAATGTCAGAAATCCAAATAGCCATCTACAAGTAAGTTTTTAAGCTGTTTTTAAGAATACACCTAGGACCGATTGCTGGCAACAAAACCAGTTTAGAACATGAGGGAATATTTCTTACTTTTTGGTAGCTAGTTTTAACTGAAGAGCTCAAAGCTAAAGTAAAACATCTATAAATGGCAACTCTTCAAACCCTTTGCTTACTTGTATGAAGCATCAAGTAGAGTTTGGAGCATGTCATCTTCCTTTTCCTCAGACTTTCGACGTTTCTGGATAACCTTGTAGAAAATATTCTTTATTTCTTTGTGTGCTCGATCTCGACGCCTGCAATCCAAAACACTTCTATCAGCAACTTTGTATAAAGTAACACGTGAAATGCTTCCGAGGATTTATTAGGACGTCTAGAACAGTTTACAAACAAGAAATAGTGGGGAGGAGGAGGGGGGAAATCCAAACAACGAAGACATTTAGATAAAATGCTTAAGTTGCTTCATTTCTGGTACCTGAAGCTTGGCAGAGGTAGCCAACCTGGCAGAAGCCAGGCAGCATGAGTAAAACCCCCATCCAAATCGGCATATAGCTGAGCCACCTTCTCATTCAGTAAGCCTCTTATTTCTTTCCCATGTAAGCAATGACTTGCTGTCAAAATGATAAGTTCTGAAAGGGCTTCAAACAGGTCTGAGGAAAGATTTGCAAATGTTACTGAAGATACATTTCAGGCAAGATGTTATGTTTTACAGGTTATTCTTTATTTTGTGGAAGACAAAAATAAGCAACTGGACACAGATTAATAGTAATTTTAAATCGAGTTTTAGACTGTTTCACTAGAATGAGCATCTAATTTCAAATTTCTGTGTGTCTATCGGGTCCCTCTTCAAACAACTTTTTAATTAGATTGACAACTTCAACAACTTTTTCTTTAGGGTATTTCTTTCTAGAAATTTTTCTAGGAGAGCTAGTAATCCTTCCAAAGTAAGCCACGCAGCGCAAGTCCTTAATAAATACAAAAGAAGTCGTACAAAAACTTAACCTTGAAATCCAAATCCATGGGAAACCAGTTAGTTTTGCTGCTCACTGAATTATTTTATAGAATAATATTCATACAGTTAAATATAAATTTATATATTACCATATTATTAACCATCTATTACATATAGCCGATATACTATATAACATATATACTATTACTATGTAACATCAACTACATTATGCACACTATAAATTACAGACTTAAAAAATAAATATAGTACAATACAGAAGTATTGTATGTTATATAAATATTATATATTTAAATAGAAATACATATGTTTAAAGAAATAATGCCTGTGACACTGTCATGCCACTGTGGGCTTGCAACAACGGTGACAGGCAATGGCTAGCAGGCTAGCCGGGAAAGACGGGGGGAAGCAAAAGCAGCATTCCACTTCGATGCCTAGCCTAACGGTATCAGCTTCAAGGATGCAGTTTTTCAGTGTAGAAGATCCCTGAGCCACGATCTCCGACACGGGCTCTGGGAAGTCAGAGCAGTATCATCTTTTCCTAGGGAGCAAGAAGCGGTTACGCTGAGCTGACTCGTGTCGTGCAAAACGAGCGCGATTCAGCCAGGCAAGAGGTACGCTCTCTACGAGCTGACCAAGAAAGCAAAGGCAAGATAGTCCTTCGCTCCTTTCGATGCTTTTCTGAGCAGCTTTATTCTCCAATAGCCTTAAATTTGATTAAACAAAATCTGTATTTTGCTCATTTCTTCTGATGTTCAGTACAGTTTTACCTATGCCATGTTTACTTTCTTTAATATTGCAGTAAATAATTTACAAAAACATGCTGCATTGGCCTTAATTCTCTCCCAGAAAATAGAAGGAACAATGCATCTGATCTTGCTTACTTTTTTCTCCACTCTCTCCCCAGGCCTTGAAGTACTCCTTTGTTTCTTCTTCAATCACAGACACATGCTGTTTAAACTGGGCAATATTTAGCCCAGTTTTGAGCATCTTCTTCTGTTCCAAAAATACCTAGAGGAACCGAGACAGAAAAAGCAATCAGGACAAGGATCATCACATGAATGTAATTAACCACTCATTATCATTTGTACTATAAGAACACACAGAAGTAAAAACAGATTATGATTAGGACTGCAAGGTGCAACAGATACTCACATTTAAATAACACGTAATATTCCGTTTTTCAAGCAAAAGTTTAATAACATCCAAGTAAAATACTAGCTCAAGGGACCTACAATTCTCTCCTTTGCAGTACCAAAACAAAACATATTTTTTGTATCTTTGTTAAACTTTATCCCTGATGATACAAGAAGCATTCAAGACTGAAATATGGAGCACACTTTAGATACGTAATCACAAACGTAATCAGACCTGTCCTTACAATGTCTGGATCCGGTCTGTGTTCCTTGTTACGTGGCCTCCTTGCTTCCTCTCCCCCAGAGCGTCTGTCTTCTCTCATGCAGCAATACCTTAAGCTGACACATGGACTGTGCATATTTACAAACAATTACCGAATTACTGGTAACTTTTTCCTTTTGAACAGTAAGGCGTGGTTCTTCTGAACATGTGACTGAAAGTCACTGTCAGACTGAAGAGACAGAGACTTAACAGCTTGAGCAGAGAGAAGAGGGCCTCAAAAGACAGTTCTGGGTGATCCACCAATGGCAGAACGCCAATGAAAGTTTGAACAGCTCTCTAAATGCCTTCCCAGTAGATGCTATGGATGTCATCTATCTGGACTTCTGTAAGGCCTTTGACATGGTACCCCACAACATCCTTCTCTCTAAATTGGAAAGATGTGGATTTGATGGGTGGACTGTTCAGTGGATGAGGAATTGGCTGGATGCTCGCATCCAGAGGGTGGTGGTCAACAGCTCAATGTTCAGATGGAGGTCAGTGACAAGTGGTGTCCCTCAGGGGTCCGTATTGGGCCCAGTGCTGTTTAGTATCTTCACCAGTGACATACACGGTGGGATCGAGTGCAACCTCAGC
>VZTL01047807.1:0-11337 GCA_013400535.1 Scopus umbretta
TATTCTGACTAGGTCTTCAACAGCCCTAAATCATCATAAGTCTGTTGAGCCAAATAGCATTTTGTGGTTTCAAACTATTTGGGGATCAGCTGACACCACTTATATTTCGTTTCTTATTGGTTGTTGTTACAAAATCAATGAAAAAAAAGGCCAATTGCACTTTTATTCTGTGACTGACATCATAAAAGAAATCAGAACCTAAATAACATAACAGCTGGAATACTGTAGAGGCATTAAAGAAAAAAAGGGGGCAATTTTGCAGTTAAAACAAAACTAAAACCCAAGAGATTTGGTTTTACTCAGAATCTTCTTACTCTTTGTAACTCTGAGCAAATTGTTCCCTTCTTCTCCATTTCGGTTTCCTTTACAGCTGGATATTTAACACATGGGATGAGGGCAAAATTAAGTTCAGCAGGGTCTACATCTGCTTCTCCCTTCCCAAGTCCAGCTGTGTCTCATGAAAGAATTGGATACTCACCAAGCTCCTGTTGCTCTATGCTTCGTATCATGATTTTCATGGAAAGGCAACACAAGCTCATCTTCCAGAGGGAATTCATGAAGTCCTGCTTTAAATGTGTGCAGAAGAACTGCAGCCTTGAGATGGTCTAGATACAGGTGAAAATACTTTGAGAATTTTGATTAGAAATATGAAAAGGAGAATATTTTAAGTATGCCCCACCCATTCAAAATGCAAGGGTTTCTTTTTTCCTGACATGGAGTGTAATATTGTTCTTCCTGTTCTCCGTGCACAAATATCCTCACAAAGTATCTCTGTGGCAGACCTTATTTTGCTGGCAACCCTACTGAAAAACCCAGTGGTGAAAGAATCATGGATAATAAACCATCTTCTTACTCTTATTGTTGGTCCTTCCAGAATAGTCTGAAGTTTTTTGGATCCTCTACAAAGTAATGCAATTTCCACTTACTGTCTTTGAACTTCAGTTTTTTCTTGTAAAAGTTTGACATCATTTATTAGTAGTAAACTTATTTGTACTTTTTTTTTTTTTTTTTAAGAAAAATTAAATCACCCTTGAGCTCTGGTTTTTATTGCTAATTTGCCTTATGAGGAGGGATCATTCCAGTTAGACTGGTTTCAGCCTCTCAAGGCATCTGTAGTTAGTTATGTTACACACACAGGATTTGATCCTCATCTCTCATGCATAGACACATATTACATCAGCATGATCGATTCCTAAATTTGAAGTGATATCCCATCACAACAGTTTACATCAGTAAGTTTGGAAGTTTTTAGATACTCTAACTGGAGTGATTGAACCGTGACCGTAAATCCAAAAAACAAGTGACATATTTCTGAATAGGTGACACTTACCAAATATATTTATAAATAATATCTTACATAGAATTGATTGTTTATTCATATTTGTAGTGTGTTTGATATTTAATATTCACAGGCACCTGCAAAATTATGTATCTATGTATATGCATTGTGATGCAGCTATCTTCTTCTGATTGTACCTGTTTAAAGACTCCCGTTGACCTCAGTGGACTTTGGAGCTATACGTAAACAGTAAGGACTGAGATGACAAATGTTGCACAGGATTGTAAGTCACAATAAAAATATTATTTACGCATACAAAACATTGCACTGACAATCTTCATAATGTCTTTTTAAGGCCTGTGGAATCATTTTTGCATGGGGAAGGGTCAAGCATCGTAGATTTGCTTACACTTTTCTGGTAGATAGGTAACTCTGTTGTCACTATTTTTAGATCATATTTTTGTTGCTTTGATCCCTTCCTTCCTTCCTTCCTCCCTTCCTTCCTTCCTCCCTTCCTTCCTCCCTTCCTCCCTTCCTTCCTCCCATTGTGACTCGCCAACAGAAGATGAGATGGGCAGTTGTCACATTTTCTACAATACCAGCATCCCCCAAAGTAGAAGCCTGGAAATACCTCAAAATAAAATTGAAGATCTTGGATCATTTGAAAGATTGGGCATGCTTGGTAGGAGAAGAAAAGAAGCAATCAAGACAGCGGTATATTTAGGAAAATGTAGGGTCTGGCTTTCACAAGAGAAGGTATGATAAAGAGATGCCTGCTAAATAACCCTTCCTATTTTTTCCTGACAGCAAAACTGAGGCAAAAATAAGCACATAAAGAAATCAGCATTGATTTAGCACAGTGTTCCCTAAGGAACTTAAGGCTGGGAGACAGATAAACAGTAAAAGAGGACAAGAGCATATCTCAAATTATCACTTGCCTTTTGAACAATATTTCTCCTTATTTGCTCACTTTTATAACCATTTTTATCTTTGTTATTATCCCTGTCTTCTCATATTTCATATGGACTGGGAAAATCACCAGTGAATTAACAAAAGTGGGAGAAAGATTTCCAAGCAGGAAACAGTTATGCAATTTAAATCCTAAGGTGGTGGTTTGCAAAATCACTGGTAATTCTAGATTTTGTTGGAACAATGTATTCTACATAAGCTCCCAAAAGAATGTAGAAGGAAGTACCTGAACTGTCTTTTAGGTTTATATGTAATATTGAGAATATATTAGATCTTTAACCTACTCTTTTCAATAATAAAAAAATTTCTAATCAATTTAATTACATTTCATCCCCTGTATAGGGGATCCCTATAGCATATAAAGAGCAATTTAAGCATCACTGGATTTTTGATCCTCTCTTTGGAAAATTTGTATGGTACTATACAGTATTTACTTCTGTGTGGCTGAAATCACCTCTAGGAGAAGGGGCAAAGTCAGGTGCTGGTTTGACCACTATGGGCAGAGACCCACATTCGTATGGCAGCATGGCTTCAGCACGCACAGAGCTCTTAAGGGGCAGGCGGTGTGTGGTGACAAGGATATGACAGAGCTGTTGTGAAAGGTTGGGTTGCCTATATTTTGCGTATGAATCAAGGACCAGAGGTAGAGGCTGCAGCTGAGACACTGAGAGCATGCTGGAACATCAATGAGAGAGGTGTGCCAGAGTTATTGGCCTCCCCACCGTTTAGGGTTATGTGACTTCCATTTTAATAATTTGAAGTTAAAATTAAACAGGAAGAAATAAACTAATTATGATAGCTAGTAGTAATTAAACACATGTTTAAAGGTATGTGCTGCTTAGTTCAAGAGTTTTGTTTTGGCACAGGATGGCTGAGAAGCAGTTGAGGACTAGATTAAACCTTGGTTGCTGCCAGAATATTTTGATAATCTTAATTAAACAATCTACTCAGTGCATGTGCGTAAACTCAGTGAATATTAAATTACTTAATTTCTTAACAAATATGTTTTCAGACTTGATCTTTCAGTCACTAGGACTTTTTATATTTCATTGTTCTTCTATATTAGGGCATGATTTGACAGATCTTTACAATATACTGAAGTCCCACATATCTTACAAAATTCTGAGATACATTTAATAGTAATTTTAAAAAGTATGTCACCATTTCAGACCCCTCCAGTAAGATTACTCTGGATCTAGACAGGATATATATATTTTTAAATGCAATCCTGATGGGAAAAAAAATCTTTAAAGGGAGCAAAGATTTTGGTTTTGTCCCAGCTGCAAGGCCAGGCTTAGCAGAACTTTTATATCTGTCTAAGATCTGTTTGCAGTTCATCAAGAAGCACTAGATCATTTCAGCAAGATTCACCTGGTTATAAATTGCAGGTAATTGCTGTCTTTCAGCATTTTATGACCCTCAGGTGTAAAGTGATGTGCGATGTCAATAAACTGTATGTATCACTTGCCCTTTTGCCAGATAATGCCACAAGAGTAATGCATACTGTACTAGAATGGGAAATACTTCTCCAGCACTGTTTGGCAGCAGGCTTTTTTTCTGAGTAGGGTGATATTCTTCACATACACCGGTCCTGGAAGGCTCAGCAAAGATGTGTGTAGATGCCAACTGTTAAGACATATTTTATAACTTTACTGTTCACTGGAGCATGAAAGATCTAGTAAGATGCAAATGATCATCCCTGTAGATAGAAATTGATCAGAAAATTCACAACTTGAGGCCTGCTAGTGGGGAATTACAGTACAATGTCATTCACTTGAAACCAAGTGAGTTTTGCTATAAATGAGCAGGAGAAGAAATATTGGGCTTTGTGAGAGCTAAATTGTGTTGCATGGTCGTAGTCAGCTTGTCAGTAAATGAGATTAAAGCAGTTCCTATTGCATAGATCTGTCCAGAAACATAATCTGGGAGAAAATACTTAGATGAAAACTATAAAAAACTGCAGTTAAACTGTAAATCTAATCAGCATTGATTGGCTGAAACTTTAGGTTTTGTGCACTAAATTTTTTTCTTTTTTTCATAGGTCTTTCAGTAGGATTTGGAGAGAGCAAAAACACAATCATCATTGATTTTTCTTTTTAATCTAGAGCCTACAAACATTTACAGAATTATGATTCCTTTCTTTTTTTCCTCTGTTTCTAATTATTTCCTTTCAAGACCTCCTTGAATGTCAACATCCGCACAATACCATCACAATACCAATATTGTCAGATTTCTGTTTTAATTACACTAATAACAGTATAACAATATATAACACTAATAACAATACACTTTTGTCATAAAGTAATTCTTTTTTGGAAATAGTAATCATAACATTGAAATTTGACATTAATAAGAAAAAGTATAAGCATCCTTTTAACTGCATGATTTATATTCATTTGTGAAGTGGGTTTGTCTCTGTGAAATACCACTGAAGTTGTAGAAGGTTTTCTGTAGTAACAAGCATTGTGCTTTATGGATTTTTAATTCAGTGTTCTGAGTTTGTCTATGTGGATATATTACATAGTTGATTCTTTATTCCAGTATTACATGTGCAAGTTGCAAATTCAGTATAAAAAAATCAGAAAGTATCCAGAATTAACAACGACCCTTCAACATTAAATTGCTCTCCTGTGGCTAAGCCAAATAAGAGGATGTGTTACATGATTTTACTTTCATGTTATAAAAATAATGATAATTTTTTTTTCTTCATTTATTCATTCTGCCTCCTGCATGTGAAGATGCACATAAAAGTAAACTGAGATTAGAATAAAATATAGAGTTCACTGCTGGGAAATATTGAGCTGTGCTCTTGGCTTTGGAGGAAAGTACAGCATACTCATCATCACAGCATAGCTGAATATAGGCATTTGACATATTTGCTCCAAAAAGCAATGTGACTGAAAAAAAGAGATGTGGATCTGCCAAATCAGTGAGCTAGGTTTAGCTTGTGTCCTCCAGTGTTGGCTGGGGAGTAGTCTGAAGTGGCAGACTAACATAGAGACAGAAATATAGAGTGCTGCATGGTGTTATGAGATGGGCTTACATGGAATTTATCATCTTGATATGAGCTAGAAACAGGACGACAGCGTTTTATGTGCCAGAAAAACTAGAGTAAGGAGGGACCAATGTCTGCCATAAATTACAGCAGATTCAGGAACAGTTTGTCAAAGAAAATATCCAGAAGGGGCTGGGTCTTCCAGCTGCTGAGAACCTAATTGCCACTTTCCTTCTCTTTATAGGCATTTCTTTTGGGTACTGCCTAGCTTGCTGCTTCTGAAAGTCATAAAGCAGTATTCAGGCCCTATTTTTTATTGTTTTATTCCAAGCATCATCAGACCTTGGAGACACTTTATGTGATGTCTATGAATAACAGATATTTCTAATTGGTGGCAGATCTCTTTAAAGACTATTTAACGTTAAGGGGAAATTAAAATTGTAACAGTAATTTATGACAAAGGAATGATATGGCATGGAGAGCAAGAAGACCCAGCTGCAGAAGGGGTTAAACTGTCTGGAAACAGGAGCTCCAGAGACAGAAGGACTCCACATAAGGGAGGGAAGGTTCCCTTGCTGATGAGATAAGAAACAGCTGCAGAGCAAGTGCTCAGGAGCTACTTTTAGTCAGCAGAACTGCTCTGGGAGATAAACCATACACCAGTTAAGGTGCCCGATGCCTAAGCTTGTATAAATGGTGCAGATGCAAGTGTGTATAAAGAATTGGCTTGTGCTGCATTTTTACAGACTCCTTGTGGAACCATTTATGACAGTGAGAGTCTATCCAAAGCACTGTTCATTAAATCTCTATATTTAAGCACAAACGTATGTTTAATTTGCCTCAAGGGGTAGAATAAAAATTCCCCAACAAAGGCTAGCAGTATAGACTTTTCATTGACTTCAAAGGTTTTAGAGGTCAGGCTTTGGCAACCATACCAATCAAGTCTTTGGGCATGGGACTAGGCTAGTTAGATTTATATTAGCCTAACACATGTTTAAATACAAATAAATACATGTGCTTTATTAGGAATGATAGCTGTACAGGGCTTTAAACAAACACTGATCTATTCTCCTTCACTGAAAGTGGTTGCCATAATGTCAATACAGTTGATGAGAACTGAGAGGAATTCCTTTCTACTAGGAGAGGACCAATGCTTATTTTCAATCTGGTGTCCATCTTACCAATTCAACATCTAACATTTGATAATGTTTACAAAGTCCTGAAAATGTGAAAGACTTTTCTTATTTAATTCAAAGTATTAATTTCATCAGGCCACCTACATACAGTAAAATAGGTGAGATGAAAGAGAATAATAATTATTGAAGTACACTGTACTTTATTTCTGAATTCCTACAATCAGTCCAGTTAAATATAGAACAGAAAATGCTCACTCTGATTTTTTTTAAGAATAAATTATGAGGTAATATGCTGGAAGTAGGGAAATAATTTTGTGCCAATATTATTGTTTTTCTGTATTCATTTGCCAATTTACTATATTCCTGCTGTTTCAGCACTGAGCCACATAGAGAGAGACTGAAAAATTTGAAGGAGCTTAGATTTTCATCCACACATTGTTATCAGTATTACTATGAAACTCTATTTTCAAAATTTAGAAGAAATTTACTAATGGCTATTTTACTTGTGCCTTAAGTTAACACAGGAATCTAAATTTACTTCAAATTATCAGAAATGGAGAGACACTAAAAAGTAACAAACATGGTAATGAAGATAAGAACTTATCAGAAATATTTTTCTGATGTGGTTTTTCTACCCTGAGCTTAAGCATTCCTGAGGTAGTCTTACAACTGAGAAGAAATATTCAAAAATATTTGTATCATCAGCAAGTACAGAAGCAGCTGAACAACAGTCAAACCAGGTAAAATGTCTCCTGCTGCTTGAAAACAGGCTTTTCAACTAGAATAACAGTAAGATGTTAACTGAATATTCACAGTAATGAAATCCTTTCTGCTTGAACAGAAAAAAACAGGAGGTCAAGACTAACCTCTAGAACAACTGTCCTGTTTCAGCTTAATTCAGAGTTCATTTTCTTCNAACTTAATATTTTTTAATGTATTTTTATAAATCAAATTAATAGCAGACATTTCCATGAGGCATGAAAAGAGCCTCTGCCAATTAGCAACTGTAGATATCCAAATACACTAAAGTTGTCTACCTCTTTTTCATTGTATCTCAATGCTATCTTCCCTAGCAGTTCATCAAGACAAATACACTTATCAGGAAACACAAGTGTGGAGGGGAAAGCAAAAACATGTTGGGATTACTTAGATTTTTTTGTAGTTGTAATAACAAAACTATGGATAAAGCTGAATTTTCCTGACCGACTTTTTGTGAGCTGTTCTTTGATATCACACTACAGTGGAGGACTTCAGTGCTGATGAGACATTGAACACCTCAACTGTCTTGCTGTAGTTACTGCAAGCTCCTCAGCTCAGTACTGCCCGTACATCCCTGGCATGTCCTACGGTTGGCGTTGCTGGGGTAGTGTCAGACCTCACAACTTTCTCTGTTCTGAATTCTGTCACCAGAGTACTGTTTAAGAGCAGACTACTTGCTGAAGTGCTCTTGAAAACAATTTAATTCAGCTTCTATTAAAGGCAGAAATGTTCATCACCCTTCTCTCAATGTTTGTAACTGAACACAGACACATAGTTCAAACAGCCTGTACACCAGGCCAGTTGTCACTACAAATAGACCAAAGGTATCTTTAAATATGATGTACTTATGTCCAGTTTTCTTGGGAGACAGAGAGGATGAGACCACAAAAGGAAAAGCATTTTTTTTCTCTGACTTTTCTAATACCTACCTTAGTCCTCAAACATCCATGCTTGGGAAATTAACATTTAGATTTTTGTCAATTGGAAGAGGCTACATGAAGCTGCATAATGCACATAAAAGTAACATTTTTGTATGCAGGAAATTATACTACTTGGGAATTTATTCAGATTCCATTTGGATTTAGATCCAAATACAGAGAAATAATGAATTTTATTATGAAAATAGTCTATTGATTTAAATTTCCCTTTACATCAAACACAAAACACAGTGCTACTTAGTAATTTTTATCTGGCAGACTTCTACCTGGAATGTGAAATAGACAATGTGAGGAAGAGGGCAGTACTGCTTCTTTAGCACAACCTCATGTACTTAGAAATATTCTTTCATTGACGTTACATTAGATCTGGACACAATGGTGCAAAGCTACTGCCAGAGCAGGCTAAGCAACAGCACGCCCTGTTGATGAGATAATGCCAATTACAGGATCAATTTTTCTGTCATTATTACTCCATTGGTGAGCACTGGGCATGCTGGTTTTGGGGTTTACATATTCCATGGGGTGATTAATCAAAATAAGTTATAACTGACCTATGATTAAAAATAATTAAAATTAAGAACATTAATTACACTTTCTCCAAAAGTGATGAGATACTAACAGGTGAAGTAATAAGCAATGCTGAATACTTTCTTTACCTACAATTGGTCTTTGCATGCTTCTGAATATTGTCCTATTTAGACTCCCTAAAAAAAACAAACTCAGTGCAGAGCTATGAGGGAGCATGAGGTGCAATTGAAAAAAAGTGGTCATGAATGGCAAGAGTATAAAGTTATTTTGTAGATGCGGTATAACAAATAAAGTATCAAAGAATTGGCAAGAGACAAATGCTAGTCTAAACAGAAAAGAGTAATGAGGTAAAGGAAATACGTTTCATAGAAGAATCATTTCTGAAGGAAAGAAAAAGCAGAATCATTCTACTGAGATTTGACTACATCAGGGAACTGTGTGAGATATTAGATTATTAGGTACAAAGACTGTAGAAAGGACAAAGAATGGTAGGAGGAATGATAATCTCTCTAAAGAAATAAATGACTTATTCACCAACCAGACTGAAACCTGGCTGTTGATATTCCTCAGAGCCCTATTCCAGGAAATATAGTGTTTGCTATTCACAATAATTTCTTAGCCAAAACTTGATTTCACTGTTTTGCTTAAACATTTTTCATCATTTATTTAACATCTCCCAGTCTCAGCTGCCTTTTCTTTGAATAACTAGTCAACATGATGCAAACAACAGATTGGAAAGCTGAAAGCATTTTATGTACACAGTAAAATACATATTTCACTGGAATAATGTGAAAGAAATTAAGACTGCCTAAACAACAGGAAAATATCCTTGACTTTGACTGTAATGTATTCTAAAGAAATACTTGCATTAAAGTAACTTAAATCCCTGACCATCCCAAAGTTGTGTTTGTACCAGTTTAAGATTGATACTGCAGTAACATGATGAGTCAAGACAGCTTGTGAGCAATATTTAACGGTCAGATCCTGTTTTCTCAAAGTTCAGTAGTAAACAATGTGCCTGTAACAATGCGATATGTTCCAGGTACAGTGGGTAGTTCTCCATAAAGCTCAAAGCATTACAAAGTTCAAGGAGCTCAACAGTCTTAAGGCTCAGTTACCTAACAGAGCACATGCTTTGGGCACAGTAACCAAACCTCAGGTAGTACGTATCTCCTTACAAGAAGGATAAGATCCATACTGTGTGAGATGGGGCTTTCTTGGGGGCTCATCTGAAACCATGGAACAGTTGCTCCTAGGCAGCAAGTCCACCACAAAACATGAAGTACAAGGTGCTGTCCTTTGGCCTCTCTTCTCCATGTTAAACAGACCAGTATGAGCATTTTGCTTGTTCTCTCATCCCCTTCCTCCTCACTCCCCCTCTGAATATCAGAAAAATGAATGAGTAAATGACATCTGCTGTGAAAGCATAGAATAATAAGAATGTATATATGGAGAAGCCTTCAGTGTTTTAGTCTTTCAAAAATCCTGAAAAAGTAAGAATACTAGTGGGGAATGTGTGAGGAGGGAAGATACTTACACAAGTGCTAAAATGTGCCTCTTTCTTACAAACATGATTTTTATGAGTTCACTACTGTCTGCAGCTTGGATGATACATATATTGATACTTCTGAGCATCAGTGACAGAGATGTAGACATCTAAATACAGAATAACATTAAGCTCCAACCCTGAAAGTTGGACCACGTATCATATTAAGATATATGACACTTTCTGGGCTATGGAAAACAAAGGTTAATGAAGAACCAGTAATGTTTCACTATAGATTCTCCAAGAAATGATTTTTTCTTACTGTTATTAAACTCAGAATCTTAAACCTTTTGTTAATGGCTAAACAGAGAGCCTTTTCTGCTCTGGCAGAAATAAAGCTGATAGCAGTGTGCATGTGCCACACATAGTGCTTTGCAGAGTAAAAACACAAACTATCCAGTGGATCTGCTAGACTTATAGAAAAGACACAGTGTAAGAGACATTCACAGTGTGAACATAACTTCTAATGCTTATTCACTTATAGTATAATGAGAAAGTTCCTAAGCAGCTGGTGTGACCAAACCTGAGGAGCCATCAGTGATGTGGCTGGAAATTGATGGGGGTTTTGCTAGCTGAAAATAAAATGAAACAAACAGAAATAAAACAACCCTCCAAATTTAGTAAAATGGAACATATCCCTCAATTCTCTCCTGCATGCAGAGGAAAACACAGAGCACTTCAAATAAACATAGCACTACTTCAATTTTAAAATAGAAGAGCCATAAAAGAAATATACTGTTTTTTGCAGAATTTAGAAAGTAAAAAAAAATCTTCATACATATGCATGTACTATAGTTCTTCTTTCTATATTATAAATATTGTTTACTACGCATGGGGAAGTTCCACCTACATTAAAACAAGAATTGGAACACAATCAGAATTTGATGTGATTTTTTTAGAACTTGTGGATATTTTTTGTCTGCTATGAATTGCTTTGGTTTTACTTTTTTTTTACTTTTTTACTTTTTTTTTTTTAACTTTTGTTGAGAAGCAAAATGAAAATCTGTAGAGATTGTACTTTACCTGCTTTAGCAGCTCTGGCATTCAGTTTAAGCATAATCTTTTTCTTCCTTCATGTGCTGGTTTTGGCTGGGATAGAATTAATTTTCTTCATAGTAGTTACTATGGGGCTATGTTTAGGATTTGTGCTGAAAAACAGTGTTGATAACACAGGGATGTTTTAGTTA
>VZTL01047818.1:0-28601 GCA_013400535.1 Scopus umbretta
GGGGGGGGGAAATCAGAACTTTTAATTAGTAAGTGTGTGGGTAGTCACGATGGACACTGCTGCTCGGTGCGATTCAGCACAACCAAAACTGAAGCAGCAAACCTTGTGACCTGTGTCGTAACCAAAGCAGCCTGAATTTAGAAGCTCTGGTTTACCCAGCGAACAAACAGAAAAGCAGGATTTGTGTGCATTCCTTAAGTGGAAAACAGCGTGGAAGAACAGTAGTAAGTTGTTCACACTATAAAAATAAATAGAAAGGTGAAATTTCTTTTTTTTTTTTTGCTATTTACTTAGTTATCTACACCCTGCTCCACTGGAAAGGCAAGCTAATTGAAATATTTTGGTTCGTGCAGATTAGTAGACCTAAAATATCCAGAAATAGTCTGCCTTCCAGAATATTTTTGCTAAATACAAAGCACGGGCACCTCCAGGCTGGCCTGCAGAGCTCTTCCCCAGCAATGGTTTGGCGGGCTGGGGGGCAGACCCTGCTCTGGGAGTGCCGTGCCCGCTCCCACGTGGCACCACCAGTGCCAGTCAGGTGGTTGGGCACCTTCCACCCCGGCACCCTGTGGAAAAGGAGGGCAAAGATAAAGGTTTTAAAAAAAAAAAAAAACAAAACAAAAAAACCAACCCTCTACTAATTCACATAATACACAGAGCAACTCTAGGAGTCTCACTATAAACTGACTTCCCTTAGAGCTGGAATTAAAACCATTGCATTGAAGCCCTCTGATGGAGCATCCCTACACAAAGTTCTTCTCTCCAAATTCTTTGCAGGGAGATACCCCCGCGGCAGGTTTTTGCTGCTTGAATTACTAGTTGAGAGGGATTACTTTACAGCCCCAATCTCACAAGGCACTGCACGCTCCGCAGCTAGCTCTGAAGTAGGTTTTTCCAGTTCCTTAGCAGCTCTGGAGAAGTAAAATGAAATGTTTCTTACACAGAAAAAGGAAACACAGAAGTCAGGCAGTTTGGTCTGAGAAGAGGTTACAACGTTCCCTTTCAAAATGGGGTTTATTTTACCGGCGTTAATGCTTTTAAAAAGAAAAGAAAAAAAAACACCACACACACACAAGTCCTGTGAGAGCACCAGACCGCCTAGACACGTTCCCGTCGGCGACGTAAAGGCAAAGCAGCCCGCCCCGGTTAGACGCTTCCCCGGTTTTTCCGCGCGACTGGCGGACTTGGGGGAAGGCAGGCGACTCCGAGACGCGGCCCGCAGCCCCCGGTGGGAACGGGGCCCAGTGGGTCCCAGTCAGCCCCAGTGGGTCCCAGTCAGCCCCAGCGGGTCCCAGCCAGCCCCGGCGCAGGGAGGAGCCGTGGCGCGCTGTCCTCTCCATTGGCTGCGCCCGCGGGGGAGCGCGGCCTCCGGAGCAGGCGCCCAAATAAAGACTGCACCTGTGGCCACCACCTGGAAGGGGGCAGAGCTTCTCCGCTGCTTTTTGAAGACCCCTGGCGCTGGTTTGGCGTCGGGAGGGCCCCCGCGCCCTCCTGCCCCGCTCTCCCTGCCTCTCCTCCCCTAGCAAAAAGTCTCCCCGCTGCACCCTCTCCCTCGCCGCCAGCCCGGACGGACGGGACGTCCCAAGGCTTAGTGCCGCCCGAGTAAAGGACCATCCGCGCTCCGCCGTTTCGCCTCCTCTGGGATTCTGTTCCAAAGAAGGACAAAGAAGAAGAAAAGAACTAATCCCTGAATGTATTTATTTACCAGCTGTTCTCAGTTTCCCATCTCCTTAGTCCTTTTTTTTTTTTTTTTTTTAATTATTTTGGTTTAAAGTTCAGTAAAGCGGTTCCAAGACAGGATTGGTACCTAGTTAACCAAGACAGGTGAGTGCACGGTACGACCACGTGTTCTTATGTATTGTATAAAACTGTTATGAACCGGGGGAGCGCCGTGGCCGGGAGTCACTTTGTGTAGAGGTGGTTTCTTGGGAAGGCCGCTGCATTGGAGAGAAGATGCAGGAGGCTGCAAACGAGGTGTATTAACACCATTCATAAGGCAGAAGCGCTGCTCGTGCCCTACGAACATCAGTGCAGCTGCCCTTTGCCGTTTGGAAACTGAGGCCAGGAAACGGCTTTTAGAAGGAAAAATGCAAGCACCTTAAACGTTTCCTACGGGCATTTAAGGTCGTAAATCATAGCAGAGTTATTCAAAGCAGCAACTGATGGTACTTGGAGAGGTTCACTAAAAAAAATATTTCCTAAACTGGCAAGAATTTTGTGGTTGTTGCTGGCCTTTAAGAACAATGGAATTCAATTAGAACGCATGGGGTTGCTCTGGATTTACACTGGTGCAATGCATCCAGGTTTGAGCAGCCATCTAAACTACCATTTGCAAGAGTTTAGCTTAGTTTCAGTCAGTTGTTTTTTCTCTGATTTTCTATGCCAGTCACTAGAAAAACGATTTCTTACCTGTCCAGAGACATCATGAAAAAGTGAAATATTTATGCAGGTAGTTGCATTTGTTATTTTTCCTTTCAGAGAAAGTTTTAACTTGCATGAGTTTGACAAGTTTGCTACGTACTTAGCAGACCAACAGTCCTGTATTGCTATGTGGCATTAAGGATGCTGGAGTGCTAGGCTAGGTGAGCTCTCCCCTGGAGAGGCAGAGCTTATCTCTGGGGGGGCTCAGGTTGTTTTTTCCCCCTTGCTTCTGTGGATGACATTGTTTATGCTGGCTGTTGTGTGCCAGCGAGAGAGAAGAGTCCAAAGGCCTTCTCGCTCCCTTTTAAAACTGAGAATCACGAGCTTTGTAAAAGACTTCAGCTACTGCTGTAAAACCAGGTTCCTCTCCAAGAGCAACGCGCAGCGGTAAAGCCAGCCTCTTATTACTCTGTTGTAAAACCTGATCAAAATCAAGAGAAACACAGAGCTGTTTTGCCTTTAAAAGCCAATAGCAGCCAATTTCAAGCAAAGGCTTTGGAAAAGTGTGAGGGTAACACCGGAGTAAGGGAGAAAAATGGAAACCCCTGAAAGAGCAGCAGAAGATGCTTTGAGTAGGAACATTTCCTAGAAGAGGCCCAGGCAAAGGTCATTTTCAGACATTACACCTGGATCTGGTAGCGGCTGCGGAAGAGCATTGCCTCTGGAAGTCACACAGTGTCAGATCTGAGCTTCAGAAAGCAGTTTTTACTTAGGCTTAGTTTTCAATACAAGCTTACGTTACAGCGACACAGATCATCGCATACTTTTTCTAACCAGGATTATGAGCTACTGGCACTTTCAAGAGCACACAGGGCATTGCGCTGAACATTTCAAGGGCTTGCAATCACCGGGGCCTGATGCAAAGTCCACTTAAAGTAACAAACGCAATGAGCTTTGGCTCAGAACATCTATCTTTATCTCGTAGTTTCCCTATAGAAAAAGAAATATAGAAACATTTGCTCCCTTTAAAGTTCAGAGAAGTCCAGTAGAGTTTTATCTGACCTTTAGTTAAAGGTTTGCCACTTCTGAGGATGCAACAGATCTTTGCTACTGCTCAGGTAGATGCAAAAGACTGCAGCCTGACTCTCAAGACTTCTCCCCAGGGAAAAGCAAAAACCGAGCAGTATCTCATTAAAGGGGGGGGGGGCGGGGGGGTGGGAAGAAACAACATACTGGTAACCTTTCATTTACTTTAAATTGGTTGTTCAAGATTGAGGGGTAGTTAGTTGTTGGAGGTGGGTCCCTGGAGCTTGTATTTCAAGTCTTTATTACCATTGTTTTAATGTAAGATTTTGTTGATAAGCACCCTCACTTAATAATCTGAGCGGTTCCTGAAGGAAGCTGAAGCCAAAGCCAGCCTTGCAGCTGTTTATTTCCTCTCCTGGGCATACTGGCTTTGTGAATTCCAGGCACGAAGTGGTTAATAGTTGGAAGCTGTGCATTAGGCATTTATGGTGCTAAAGCCTGTTGTAACTTGCCTGATAAAAGGCATTTCAAATAAGCCAGGATTGCATAGAGGAATTTCAGTTGATGGGTTCCTGCCTAGGCCACCCTTTCTCAGGACTTACCCAAATGCTTTTAACATGTCTTGACAAAACGAAGGGAGAGGCTTCAATGCAGCAACAGAGAGCAGGTTTATATTTAAAAGCAAAAGTGAGAGCAAAACACCCTAGGCTATTTGTTCTGTTAAATCCTCTATCAGCACCTCCATAGTGGGAGCTTTTGTGAGTTGGCTTTTCTTTTCTTTTTTTTTTAAAGTACAGGCAAGTATTTCAGTTCATCTTCAAGTCAAGTTTTTGCATCCCAACCTATCTTTTCCCAAGCTGCAATGTACAAAGAAATTAATAGTTCAAATCTTAAGTTATCCAAGTGCATGGGAGAGCTGCCAAAACATGTTGCTCCTCAGAACTGGACCCTTAATATCACGAGGCACTTTGAAAGTCCCAGTTTTCCCAGGTATCAAGGAGGCAGGAACCGTGGCCTGGGTCCTGCAATTTGGCTTCATGTCCCTGTGAAGCACAGCCACCCAAACTGGAAACGATATTTGCCATTCTTTGCCGTGACATGGTGAACTTTCATTTCACTCATGGGATTTGTGTATTTCAGGGTAGATTTTTTTTTTTAATGTTTTTAATTCTTTAAATGAGAAGCAACATGCAGTGCTAAGTATATGCATTATATTCAGACTTCAGTACTAATTTTACAGGTAAAAACAGGACATATCTAAAACAGGTAAAATATTTCAATCTATAATCAGATTCCTTTGCAAGAATCTCAAAAACATCTTTACTGCATAGATGCAGGGATGGGATGGGTTGGTTTTTCAGGAGGCAATATTTCTAGCATTCTTAATTTTCTTTATTTTTGTCTCTTTCACAGATTGGAAGTTCTTTGGAAGAGGCTACACATCTTTTAGAGGGGTTGGACAGTGCTTAGCTTAACAGTTTGAATCTTCATAGCGCCTTAAGGCAATCCCATAATACACATAATCCATTTCACAGATGCAGCAAGGTGTGTGCATGAGCAGTGGCAGCCTGGCAACACCATGTCGGGACAAGTGATGTGTTCCTTGCTCTGCTATCTGCCCGTGCTTTGCAAGCGGCCTGAAGCAAGCAGACTCCAATTACCATACCATGTGGGGCTGTGGCCAAGTAAGATTATTTCTCCCCTACCTAGGCTAATGGGAAGTAGTAGCTTAACGCATTCTCATTATTGCCAGAGGTCTTTAAAAAGAGCCAGCACGTAGAAGAAAATTGCCTACTGGCACTCTTTGGATTTTGCAAATTCAGGGGTTTAAGGCCAGAAGGGACTATGGCGATTATCTTGTTGGACCTCCCTTGTAAAAGCCATAAAAGCTCAAACCCTTGAGCGTTTAATTTGGATGACCTCCTGGTAGTTTAAGGCCTTCAAAAGACGGAAAATTGCCCTGTCCTTTGGTAAGTTGTTCCCACAGTTAACATTACAAAGTGTACCTGGCTACTTGTGTTACAGGGTAAAATTAAAGTGCATGAAAAACAGGGCTACGGGGGGCGGGCGGGAAGAGCAAATGGAAGTTTCGGCCCATAGCATCCCCAGAAGCACCGACTATAGAGTTTCATGCCTCCTACATACGATTCAAACGTCACAGGTGTGCCAGCTGTGCTTCCCTAAAAGGTACGTTAACAGGCGATAAACTCTCCTGAGTTTTCAGAGTGAAATATGAACGAGATCCATGGGTTCTGTTGTCCTTCATTCCACCGGAGTCTGTCTCATACCTAACCAGATTTCAGTGGAGTGAAGCACAAGAGACATGGAGATGAATCAGCAACAAGAGGAACTGCTTTCCACTGACAGAGGAGGGAAACTGCATGGAAATTTGGATACACCGGGCACTCCAAGATCGAGCATGCTGGGAAATGGAGAGGAGCAGCACACGGAGTGTTTTAATAACCTGAATATTTCTTGAAAGTCTCCAGGAAGAACCCATTTTGAGAATGTACGTACTTTCTGCATAATATGTAAAGATTAAAAGTCTACAAAGACCACAAGCTGCTTTCTGGAAGGCTTAAATACCTTTTTAGCAGGAAATTAAGCCCTAATGTAGACAAATTAGATGTGTAACCTCATCACTTTCAGTCCTCTTCCCTCTAGGATGGTATATCCGCTAAAGAAACACGAACGTAACCTTCTTTCAGTGCACGTGCACCACTCTGCATTCCCCCAAGAATCTTTCTCTAAAGAATCACACCAGCAATGCCTGCTTCCTTCCAACTCTCCTGCCACACTGCCTTCAGAATCTGAAAAAATTCCATTAAAATTTTAGACCCATTTATTTTGTAATAAAATGAATGTAAATAAGGTTTAAGTTGAGGGAGAATTTAGATTTTTTTTTTTTTCAGGCTGAGCATGAGATAGATCTTTTAAGGTGTCAGTGTAAATTCCTCAAAGGTTAATGCAGTTAAACGTATTTGATGCATAAAAGTGTCACATCTAACACGAATAATTCGCCAATTGTAATTGCCTTTTCAAAGCCCTCACCTCCTTGAGACAAATGCCCAAAAAAATGAGGTCTGACAAATTTAAAACAAAAAGTCCAAATAATGTCCTCCTACCATCAGGATGTATTATTTGCTTTGATAGATTTAGTACCAGATTTCAAGAATTTATTGTCCTGTATTATTTCTCAGCCGCCTGCCTAATCCTTCTTTTCTCCTCCTCCTGTTTGACTGACTTTAAAAGCACTCAAAAACTCCTTGCTGATGGCTTTTCTTACAAACACAGATCACTGAAGGGTTTGCTCTCCAGAAAGCCAACAGCCAGCTTCCACGTACAACGGTGCTGAGCTCTTCCAGTCAGCAATGCAAGTTGTCAAAGCGTCTGACATTTGTTTCCAGGCTCGTTCTTAAGCACAGCACACACCCTGTGTTAGATCTCTTACAAAAACCGATTTCCCTGCTTAGCGTTAATTAACGTTATACTCTATTCCAAATCAAATCATTACAATAAGAAGACTACAACATATTTTTCAAACCAGAACCTAGCCAACCCTACACTGTTTCAGTTTTCTATACTTTCTTACCCATCTAATGCTCTGTAGCGATTCTGAAACAACAAAAAGGATCTCTTGATATCTTTTCCCCAAATATTTTTCTTCAGGGCATCCCAGAACAACCGAGACCTTAACAAGCCATTCCTCAGAGTTCTGGTGGTGATTAATGGTGGAGGGTAATGAGAACAGTGACAACAAATTGGTGGGTTTTTCCCGTTACCTTTTTAGCGAGACAAAGAGTGAAAGGGCAAGAGGGCAAGTATCACACGTCAAGCATAAGCAGATGAAAAAAAGCACGAGTTTGCTTATTTACCAATCAAGGGTAATAAAATAAGGGTACCTACCTTCCTGCTGTCTCGGTAGCAACAGGTCCAGAGGGCAGGAGCCTCCACCGGGAAAGGGCTCGGTTCTGCTGAAGAACCCTCGAAGCACGACGCTGCGCTCGCCGCCTCTCACCCTTCCCTCCCCGGCTGCCTTCAGCTTCCCAGGCGTAAGAGGCCCTCATTTGTAGGGCACTGTCAGCTCTATGGAATAAGACAGAAATAGAGTTGGGTATTAATGATATGCTAAGAAATATTTACAACACTACCGTTAAGATATTACTTAACCATTTGTTCTTTTTGCCCCCCCCCATATGAAGGGCATTTTGGCTAACAGCTTTCCATACATTAAAGCAATGAACATAATGAGACAGCAGACAAACTGCCAGAGACCCACATTACTATGGACAAGTCTTTATCAATACACTCTGCAGTTAGCAAAACTCCTTTAAGAGATGACAGGTGCTATGTAAATGCAAGCTTGTTATCAAAGAAACCACGGCTCGTTGCTCACATTGATGTAGCACCAGAGACGAGAAGAATCCTCAAGTTACTCTTTGGAGTAACATGTGCAGTTTGAAAGACTGAATATTTCCAGACCTTAGAAAGCAACGGATGATATAGATCTGGCAACTCAGACAAGAAAAACTTACTTTCAGGCAAAAGGAATGAGATCGAAGCAAACCAGTTTCAAACAGTACCAGCCACTAGCCTTAGGTCGTGCATTTGGAAGCTTTGTCTTGGTGTTGCCAGCACTGGTATTTGGGGCATTACATTAAACCTGTACTTATCAAAGGGGCTTTATTAACACCAGGTACATCCATATAGAGAAACACAGCCCCTTTCTAGGTGCAACCCCACACACACTTTGCTATTTGCAGGCTCACTCAGCGACACAAGGTTTAACCACATGCATAGAAGAACTTAAAACCTGGTGCCCCTTCCTGCTGCTATTTGTGAATACCAAGTCCTGAATAGCGTCTGTCGCCGCAACTCAGTGAGGGAGAACTGGAGAACCCTGTTGAAATGGGTTGATGCGGGGCATATTTGTTTGAAGTGTTGGTTACCAACAGCCTCAGTATATTCTGTACTCTGTGAAGTTGATAAGCCAAACAAACGTGGGAGCTGAGCTTATCGAGAGAGACCTCTTTCTGGAAAAGGGCACATCAGCAGGAACAGGAGCCGCACCAACTGCTTTGACTTGAGAGACGGCGTTTCTTAGACTCCCATTACAAAGGCACACAAGCCACGAACAAGCACTTTGACACCGGTGGCTTCCACCGTGCGCTTTGCAAGCTGTGAGCTGCTCCGCTCCCAGAAAGGGCTTTGGCACAGACACGTGCAGAGAATTGTGCCGTGGTTTAGGGCAGCTGCTGCCTTGAGGTGCATTAAGAAAGCCTCAAGCATGGTATAGGCTGTAACTGCTATAGTTGAGGAAAACCATTTCAAACAGCTATCCCGAGCAGGGCAGTACTTTCACTCAAGATTCACTTACTGGGCAGCACAAAAGCAGCAAGTGCACAGCCACTCCAACGTCCCCATCAAAAACTAAAACTGCCGTGGGCTGAAAGATGCCTGAAATGGCATGAAACTAGGCTGGCTTATAGCAGCAAATATATCTGTCCTTTTTGATTCTATCCCATAGGGAGAAAGATGAGATAATACCATTCAGCTGAGCCGAATGCCCAGGGAGACAGACAGCTAGAAAAGCTAAAAGCTTTCAACCTTTTTAATAGTTACATTTCAGTATTATTCCTAAACTCCTTACCTAAAGTCAGTTTTTATTCAGTAGACAGCTAGGCCTCTGATATCCTCTCAATACAAACCTTATAGCCCTTTCTTTGAGTTGCTTCAAGTAAACGGTGCCTTGTGTCTGGTGTTAACTTTGCAGAGCTCTGAAGCAGAGAGGAGGCTTGGATAAGAGGCCCTTTAGAAACCCTTTACAAATGTAGATTTGATTGACTGACTGATTGAACTTAATTGCAGACATTCTCTTAATTGTACACTTAATTACTGACACTGTGTCAAAAGATTTCTGATGCAGCACCTGGAGGACAACCTTGCAAGTGCCAGTCAAAGCCAGCTGCACAAGACATCAGGGGAGGTGCTGCATATTGCTACAGCTTGGAAGGGGAAAAAAATCATAATATTTTAATAATATACAATTAGGGTTTCACCCACCCTCAAACACGCGTGTGCACATACACACAATCACAAATCTCTTCGCAGGGAGGGCATCTAATACATCAGGAACAGAAAAGAAACAAAGAGTGGTAATTATGGGACCATGTGACAGTACCACCCTTTTGTGGTCTCTCCTAACATCCACAGCATTGTGAGCCGCAGGGGGAGGGCAGTATGCCATCATTTTTGGCAGGAGTGACACAGCTGCTGGCCGCTCTCAATTGAGTAACTCCAGATTTTGTATGTTAAAATTGTAACCAGAAATAAAACCCATGATATTTGTTCAAAGGTTAAAACTCTGAATCTTCTCAGCAGTGATTTTGGGTCACTGTAGGTCTTCCTGAAAATAGCTATGCGTGGAGCAAAGATAACTGCATTCTTACTGTTTGTAATAAGAAGCGTCTGCAGGAACTTTGCGATTATGGCTCCCATACTTCTCTATAGACAAATTAGTATTTTAGCAAACACAAAACTTAAACCCATGCTACAACAGCTGTTATGTATAGCACACATGATGCACAAGTATGCAGAAACTAATCCGCAGGTGTGCATTTTTTCCTCACAATATTTTTTACCAGTAAAGCCACGTTTACAAAATCTAGTTATTAAATAGATGTGCTAGTCAATAAAAACGAGCGGCTGTAGGATATTAGAGGTACTTCCACTACTGCCGCACGCAAGCCTTTGTGGGAATCACAATATCATCAGCGCATTTATCTTCACTACATTTCCAAGCAATAGCCCTATTATTCCTGCCAAGGATCCAAGCACACAGACTGGCCAACCTGTAATTCTTATCTGGGTCTCCGAAAGATTTCCTGGCCAGTGGTCATTTCGGGTCGCCTACGAGGCCTGTGGCAGAATCAACACCAAATCCCGGGCTAGTGACCAAAAGGAGGGATAATTGGAGATAATATTACCCTCACAGCACTGCTCCCCAGGAAGTGTTTTAGGGTCATCCCACAGCCCCGCGCTGCCTGGCGGCACGCTCCCGTGCGCCTATAGCTATGCACCCCTCTGCTTGAGGTGTCGTGAAGGAGGCGGCTTTCTTCCCCTGCAACACGTCGTGCCTGTCGATACGTAGACCAGCAGAGCAACCCATGGCTGTTCAGAGGCAGGAGAGGAGGGCAGCAGTCTCGGGTTCAGTTACAGAGAACAAGCCTTAGGAGGAGCAGCTGAGGGAACTGGAGTTGTTTAGTCTGGAGAAGAGGAGGCTGAGGGGAGACCTGATCGCTCTCTGCAACCCCCTGACAGGAGGGTGTAGTAAGGAGGGTGTTGGCATCTTTGCCCGAGCAACCAGCGGTAGGATGAGGGGTAATGGCCTCAAGTTGTGCCAGGGGAGGTTTAGATTGGATATTAGGAACAATTTATTTACTGAAAGAGTGGTGAGGCATCGGCACAGGCTGCCCAGGGAGGTGGTGGAGTCCCCATCCCTGGAGGGGTTCAAAAAAAATGTGTGGATGTGGCACTTTGGGACATGGTTTAGTAGGCATGGTGGTGTTGGGCTGACAGTTGGACTAGATGATCTCAGAGGTCTTTTCCAACCTTAATGATTCCATGATTCTACAGCAAGGGAATTGCAGATGCAGCGACTGGTACGCGCTGCACAAGCGAGGCCAGAGCCACCCCTCACCGCTGCAGCAAGACCTCCTCGCTAGGGAAGGGAAAGGCAGCAGCTGAGCACCAAGTGAAAGGCAACACGGCATTGAGATGCAAGGATCAAAGGGGAGTTGAATGATGGCAAGTGGGATGAAAAGAGAAGGGTGTCTGTTGCAAAGCACAGAGGCTGCAGTGGTATTTACAACCAGGTTTCCAGCTTCTTCACCCCAAGGCACATGCAGCAGCTGCTCACGCATCTCCTTGAAGGCCATGATAAAGAGGCACCAAAACTCTCTGCGAATTAAGGACTGATAAAGATTTCCAAAAGAAAGAAAATTAAACTTGTTGTAACACTGGTTACAAATTACTGCGGCAATAGCTGGATCTCCCGCTGAAGCGCCTCTTTAGTCTGGAAAAGTCACAGAAACCAGCACAACCTCTGCTTCCATGGGATCGGAGCAAGTCTGAAAACAGCCTGGATACGCAGGCCCGGTTAGAAAAAGGAACATCTTCCAGAAAATAGTAGCTATGGATTTTAAGCATCTCTAAAGTCAGGGTTATACAACGTGTAGCATATCACAGAGACCCTATAAATAACAGCCAGCTCAGGTGCTGATGCATAGCTACATTACTCTAAAAAAAAAAAAAAAACCGCACAAAAAACAGAGCACACCAAAACTGTACAGACAACTAGCAGAGACTATCAAAATTGTTTTACACCCACATAAACGCAATTTGCTCAAAACACCTGGAGTCTCGTTAATTTACCTGTGACATGTTGCTACACTTAATTGCCTTTGACAATTAGTAACATTTCAACACCTCCTTTAATGGCCCAATTATGAGAACACTTGTCTTCTGTGCAGTAGATAGAAGAAAATAGATGGGTGAACCTCCAATGCAAACCTCCTCTGCAGGTATTCTAATGAAGAGCTTAAAAAACAACCCCCAAGGAGGCCATTCCGATTTTGTTTGGCTTAGGAGCTGCCTTTGCTCTGCTCTCTGGTCGTGCCCCTCCTGGTGCAGGGCTGTGACAGCCATCGCTCCAAGAACCACCCTGTGAAATTAATTACAGGGAAAAGTGCTGAGCATTTGCCTCCCTCCATTTCTTGCACTTGATGTTTTATCGATTACTTCTGTATGCTAAACAAAGTGCATCCTTTGTCAAATAAATCCCGTTTCCAAACTGGGAGAGGCATGACGGGCATAGGAACACAGAACCACCTCTGCCAACTACACAAGCTCCTGCCTGTCTAATGGAATGCTTTGTTAGACTAAAACTTTGCAGAATTGCTTTGATGAAGTATGATTGCAAGCGCTGGCTGCAGGCTGGCGGCCATTCTCTCTCAGAAATAAGCAGGGAACGTCATACGCTCCTTCGGGCTGGGCGCAAATGTTGGATTTGACAACTACATTGAGTGGAAGAAACTGGGGGAACCTTGCTGCTGCTCATAAATTTGAGAAACCCCTGCTGATCAATACTGCAGAACTCAGATGTAAAATGAGAACATGAGAGGGAGACTGACAGGTCCAGCCCCACACGCAGTGCTACTGCTGGTAAGTGCAAGTTCATTACTGGGCCCACTCTGCTCCAACAGCAGTGGCAAACGAGCGTACTGCATAAAGACAACTAGGTTTTGCTCACATTTTCAGTTCTGCAACATGCATTAGGATTTTCTGTGCTTTCCCTTCTTCGTCCTGCTCCTCACACCTGTTCAAGTTCAGTCCTCTCCCCAGAGACTCTCAGCTGAGCAGCACGATTCATCCTCAAACTCCTGCAACGCTGTTGTCAACTCTCGATTTCCTTTCAAATCTCTGCTGAACACCATGCTTCCTTTCACTTTGGTACCTGCATTTCTCCTCCTCTAGATTTATTTCGTTTTGTGAAGTATCTTGAGCTTCCTTCAGAGGTTTAAATTCTTCACCAGCATCAATCACTGCAACCCCACTGATACGGTCAAGCAAGTCTGACTTGCACTGCGTGCACCAGTGACATACCACAAAAGGTTTCACTGAAAGCTTTCCAGTCAGATCTTGCAGGGACTGTGGGCTCTCGCACCACCAGCATAACAACTATTATTCTTTTGTGTTTCCTTTTTAACAGCAGCTCTTAAGTTTTCTGGGTCAGGACACGATCTGGATGCTGATGGGCACTTGCTGACCAGTTTGTGCCCGGGTCCCAGATGACTGCAGAGAAGCAAGCACTGACACAGCTCCAGGAAGCGCTCGCAGGGCTGGATGGGGCCATGCACCCACTCTGATCTCATCCCTTTGATGCAGTTCTAGCCACAAGCAATGCCTATGGTGGGACTCGCCATCCAAAATGAGGGGGTGCAACTATAACGACCCATTCCCACCTCTGTTGGTTATTTTCTCTGCTGGATATTTTCTTGACAAGTGTACCAATGTCAAGGACAGCAGCACATTTCATTCTCACTGCAGGGCAATGTCTCCGAGAAGGAAGGGGATCCTGCCCTCGCTTGCAGTGATCTCCATGTGCTTTCCCTCAGTGGAGTTCTGTAGACTAGGAACAAGTCAGAAGAAATCTCACCAGCCACAAAGCTAGCCCAAACTGGCTTCTCCAAAAGAGCTGCTGTAGTCTTAATGCTGGATAGAGTTTATGAGTAAAACAATGTTTTATTAAACTACTACTACATTTTGATTGAATAGCATTTGGACTACATAGGAGCAGACATATTCCTGAAAGTAATTGGTTTTCCACATCTGCTTTCCTTTCTAATTGGACTAATTACTTCAGTGTAGGATCATGTTCACGACTCTCCAGAAAGCAAGAAACCTTGATTTACAGTGAGAAGAGCAGCAATTAGAGAGAATTAATTCATACGGCAACATCTAAATAAATCATATTATGAGAAGACAGCAATGTAATTATTGTGACCGGTGACTCCCTTGTGGAGAAACATCATCCTTACGCCTAAATCAAGCAGCTCAGTTCTCTGAGGAATCCACCACAGCTCCTCCAATTTCACAGAGCATGTACTACCAATTTTATTTTTAAAACCTAATTGAGGTGCATTGTCAAAAACAATAGGGTCTAACACTCCTCAAGCAGCCGAGAAAAAAAACAATCAAATCCTTGACAGCTCTGTGTTTGTCCTCCGAATCAAATGCGTGTTCAACAGCCATGGATAACATATGCCAGCAAGCAGCTTCCAATCAAAGGTGCATGAATTTTATGGGTGTAATACCCTCCATGATGAGCCAGGCTTTTCTTACTCTCCAAACCCAGTCCGCCCCATCCAGATGGCTGATTAAAAGGCTTAATGAGGAGAACATGCTGAACCACAGGGTTTCAGAAGATGATCCTGCCCCTTACATTGAAAATTTATCTTCCTACTTGTACATTAGCAGTCTGGTCCTACCTTCTTGATGGAGATCAGACATCTCTTTGCTACCTTTGCAAGCAGTGAAAGACATTTTACCAGGGCAGAGCTCCCTTTCACCTGCTTGTTATTCGTTCTGTCCTTAATGTCATTCTTATCAAGTCACTGGGAGTTTTGGTGCTCCTCTCACAAATGCCTTCTGCCAAGGAAAACGCTACCTTCTTCTCATATTGTTCACGTACTTGCAAAATAGAAAAATCCACAGTGCCTTCTTTGGGGAAGAAGGGATCATTTCCACACATAAGCCAGACAACACTGAACTTTCTGTGCAAGAGTTCCATGGCTTCGAGTCTGCCATACCAAGAGCTAGCTCCGTGCACGGAGGCAGAATAACCCCGTACTCCACCTCAGTTAATTAGCTCTCTTAATATGGCTGTTCTACTTCCAGAATGCATCTCTGTACGACTCTCACCCTCTGAATTAGTAGTGGGCGCTCTCCAATTCAGAGACACTTGCTACTTTTACACATTAGCTAGTCACACTGTCTTACACGGTCATATGACATGCTTAAGCATGACAAGAATTAGCATAATACGTTGTTATACTTTATGTCCACAACCTGACACACCATAAATCCCTTGCATCAGAAAGCCAAGCTTCACATCCACACAATTACCCTCTTTTAGCAAATGCTTGATCCGTTAGGAATCAGGGTGATAAATCGTCCGTTCAGACAGGTGGAAACATATCCATCTCGATTTGCCGTTCTTTCGCCACGGCAGATAAAAATAATCATCAGTTATAACGCCTGCTTGCTACAAGCAAGGGTCCGTGATTTGGAGGGAAAGGTGTTTAACACTAAGCCTGGAAAAGACCAAAGCTTGTACCTTTGCAGTTTTAAGAATATGTATTTAGGAGCTTTAGCTCTTTCTGTTATTATTTACTGCTATTCAAACCTTCTCTCCTTTTCCTTCTGAGGAATTTTCACAGCTGCTGTTAAATCTCTAAATATTTTCACATTAAAAAAAAAGGAATCGGAAAATTGAGTAAAAACAAACAAGTACCCTCTGCTCTGCGAGTTGATACAGACATTATCAGCTACATACATAAGGTGAGGATCCCTTGGGCTGGATTCCCTACACCCCATAACCTGGAGGGTCATTCACGCACAGAAGAAACACACAATGGGTGTAAAATTCTGCAACTCACTCCACTTGCTTTCCATGCTCCCTTTGCACTCATTGTGTGAGTGCCACAGCTGGCAGAAATGTGGACTTCAATGCCTGCAAGCAGCTTAACAGCTCAGAATTGAGCCCACCTCTGCAAATACCTACAGAAAAGGTTCAAAGCAGTACAAAACTAGCCCATTCAACTTCCCTAGACTGCTTCATTTTTATACTAATATTTGTTGCATTATCCTGGTCTAGAAACAGAATGATAGAAAAATGGATCCGATTACTTTGGAAGCATGGGAAAAAGTAGAGATTTTTAATTGATTTTAGCCCTATATATCCACAACAAGAATATGGATGCAGAATTATCAGAGGTCCTAAAGAAAACAGAAACCAGAGGAACCACACACACATTAAAAAACAAAAAGATGTACAAAAATAAATATATTAAAGTAGCACAACAATGTAAGAACTATTTTGAAGGTAAGTGGAACAGCTAATAACTCACAGCCATTATTCTTTTATCATTGTTCAGCTGAAGGTTGAGAAGATTTTAAAACTGCAATTATCAACAATAGATTTGCATTGAAATAAGCTTCTCTGCTGCAATTCCTCACTCCTCTCCCCTCCTCCTCAATAAAGAGGTGGAAACAACAAAGAAAGCAACATCTTTAATACAACAGAGAAAGATTGTTTTCCAAGAAGTATCCATTCAATTGTATACCAAAAAAGGAAGAAAAGTAGACCCTGTATGTTTGGGCATTTTTTTTAAATCAAACCAATTAAGAGATTTTCTTTGCATCAGGCTGGTCAAGTAAGAAAGTAGGAGAAACTTCCCCACACACACTGTTTAGCCATGGTGACATGTCTTTATATCTTTTTACTCCTTTTGGCCATGCTTCGGTTATTACTCCTTGTGGGCCACTCTTATCAGCTCACCGGTAAGAGGAAGTCTTGCACACTTGGGAGCAGTGGAAAGGAAAAAAAGTTGGATCCAAGAAACAAGGCTGAACAGCCAGACTGGCTTAGCACAGGAGCAGGCAGGGAGAAGTCTTACGGCACTTTGCAGAGAGGCAGCGTGTTCTTCCATCTCCCCAGCCTCCACCACGCAGGCTGGCGACTGCTCCTCTGACGATAATTTACCCCCCTTAAATGACTTAAGAAATTTTAAATCAGTTTTCTAGCAAAGGTATCACAGGCAAGATACTACCCGCTTTGGGTTTGTTGTTCTTTGCTGCTGCTTTCTTCCACCAGTCTCCTAATAACCATGGATTAATGAACAATTACAAGGCTTCATTCTTACCGCCATGTAATTCCAAGAAAGGAAGAGCATCTTTCTGGAACATTATGCTTGAAAAACAAAGGAGAGCTTTCACTGTCAAGTCACCGATGTTCCCTCTTCACTTAAAAGCTTTCCAATTTACTTACAAATTATAGTGTTTTTAATGCAAATTAAGCACTAGAGAACATTCTTTCCTTCCCCCAGATTAGCAAGAACCAAATTGACCAAGAAAGCCAAACATAGAATCTGACCGCAATGAATATTTAAAATAATGAGCCTGTTTAATTATTCTGATTGGTGAAATATGAGGTTATTAAACGCCTCTGAACTGATGACAGGGTTTGAGCATATGGTTTTGCTTTCTGAACACAGAGAAAATGTTTTCTGATACTCTGTGTTCCAGTATTCTTTGTTGAATTAACCATGGGGATGAAATACAGCTACACATGCTCAGAGACCTCTGGGAAATATCTCTTGCTTCAGAAGCAAATACCACGATGTGGAAGGCAGAGGCACTCTAGGAAACAGTGGATGAGAGCACGCAACCAACCAATTCCTGCCAAGTTACCTGGCTCATTTGAGCTACTTAGGAAAAAAAACAAAGTTCATTCCGTTCTGCTTTTGCTCCAACATTTCACCACATTTACATCTGCCTGATAAGTTTCCACTTACGTATGCAGGAAAACCCTAAACCAGAGGGACTTAGTTACAAAGCTACACTGTACTGAACATGACAAGAAAATACACCAAATTCTCTGTGTTTCCTAGTAATATCATGGTAAACGTTACCCAGCTTTTTTTACTTTGAACCCTGCAAACCCTTTGTAGTCATCAGACCTTTAAATGCCCGTGCATTCAACCAGCCAATTATGCCTTCTGTGCCGAGAAGCTATTACATGGCACTTCCCTCCCAAGATCCTGCGTCGTATTACTGAAGAAAGCACGCTCTGCAAAAGGAGAGCGTAAACAGGGAAAAGAAGACAGGCCCAGAGTCCCCAAACAAGCAGACAGCAAAGCCATTTCCTTGCTTTAATATCAGGGTAAAAGCAGAGCAGGGAAAATTTTATAGCATGCATCTGTACAACTCATCTTAGCTAAGATATTACCAGGCTGTCTTTGTTCCTTCCCCACTGCACGCAACAGCCAGGCCCCTCCACTTTTGGGATTTCAGTTCCAGAGAGTTTGTGTTTGTTCACAAATACTCTCAAGTTCAGGGGTGCTTATCTTCAGACATAGGGGAAAAAGGCGAACATGCCTCTACCGGCAGTCCTGCTTTTTCAAGGTATTGAGCACCTGCTGCTTCTCCCATTCATGGGCCTTTGGGTCAGTGCTCTCCGCTTCCCAAGTCATCCCTGTAGGAAACATAATCACTCTGAAATAACGAGCGTGCTTCGCACAGAACCCAGCGAAAGCTTGCGATCCACCCACTCTCCCCATGATAGTCTCTCTCCCACCTCCTTGTCTGGCTCTGGCAGCGACCTTCTTAAAAGACAGCAGTTTCGGGACAGCAGGGTACTCTCACAAGGTCCATCAGGAGGTTACGTGGGTGAAAAGTTCATATCCCCCCTGGCAGCTCATTCACACCTCTTGATTCCTAATGCTGTCTGCTCCACCCTGAACCTATTTTGGGCTTTAATTAGGGATTCTGGGACTTCTGGAGACTGAAGGGCAGAGAGGTGAATGAGCACATCTGGTCTGCACCTCCCAGCCTGATATCTTGCACTTTAAACGTCCCTAATATCTAATGACTCTGAGCACAGGGTGACTGCCTCCGCCCTGTGATGTGCACTGAGAAAGGTCAGAACCCAATGGAGAAATTCACTGTCCTTGGGCTTTTTAGCATGGATTCCCATTCTCCCAACTTCCTACGCTTTGGCTTAGTCAGTACACACCTGACTCCTCTCTGCCATCCCATCTCTTGCACCTCACCAACTGTTTCTGTTCCCTCGAGGAGAAAGCTAGAAGCAACAAAACACAAAACGCTGTCACAATTGCCGTGTCAACACCTTTCCTTGAGCTAGCATGAAGGAGCAGTTGGGGATTTATCCGAATTAAACTCCCTCTTCCTCTTGGCTTCCTGCACTCTAATGCAATTATGTGCCACGTGAAGAACATTTTAACCCTAAGCCCAAGACAGGTGCTCTGAAACAGTACAGGGGAACACAAGCAAGAATGGCGATCAGGCATTACCATGTGGGCTCAGAAGGACCAGACTGGAAACAGTTTCAGCTGCTGAGCAGATTTCTCCATTATTTTGCCAAGATTTATTTTTTTTTAAATATTTACAACTAATGCATAATTCAGAATGCTGTAAAGAAGCCTGATGCGCAAGGGCAGGAGCCTAGCTCTTTCCCAAAGACCAGGGCACTCGGCTGCTGTGCTGGTAACACCGCCATGCTCCCCAGCATGGGCAGAGCCAGCTGCCTTGAGTGGCCACAGCCACCTAAAGCCAGGTCTGATGTACTCCACGCACCGCTCTACGGGCAAAACACATCCTTGTGCAGTTCCCACTGAGCTTCCCCACTGCTAGCAGGGGCTGGGAAATTTCCCCTCAGAAAAAAAAAATAATAATAAAAAAAAATTTCAAGCATCTATCTACATGAGCTACTGAACGAAAAAACCCACAAAACCCACAAAAGCCAACTAAGCAAACAAAAAGGAGATAAAAGCAGTTTGCTTTAAGGCAGCAGCTTTTCTGAAAGCTCACAGTAAATCTTTAAGATTATCAATAATGAACACATTCAATGTCTTTTTTTCATCGTCTTCTAAATCGCTTCTTCCCGTGGAAAGAAATCAGTCCAGGGGGTTGTTCATATGCAAGCTGCATTTATTATCAAGGGATTGAGACTGCTAGAGATGGAGAGAAGTAAAATGAGCCTCGACAAGGCTTGGGAAAAAAAAGCACACTGCCACTTTATAGTCCTTCCTCCACCTATTTGTCACAGCACCCCAGTAATGAGCACTGGAATTCATCTCTCTCTAATGACGTTCACAGTGGTAGATGTTTTCCCAAATTTAGTCAAGTGACAATACAAAGTCTTTAATATGCAAAGGAGTCCTTTGTGTAACTCACCATAACTTTGGTGTCTTGTCATGCCTTACAGAAATTTCAGGAAAAACAAATTGCAATAATCATAGGAGTGAACAAGTTGGAAGGAACATGTCACAGCAATAATGAAATCTTCTGTTGATTTTCCTGTACGTGTAGACATATATTACATAAAACTAAATGTAGTTCCATGAATTTCTTATAAATCACAATAATTCAAACCTGTGGAGACCACATACATATCGCACACCCAAGCAGCAGTAAACACAGTTGTCACTTAGTCACTCCCCTGTTTCTCACCTGCCTCAAATACAAGTATTGTGCCTTAAGCTCCATCTTCTATTCCTGTCACATTAATGTTTTCCTCAGCTACCGAGGCAGCATGAAAGCCTCCGCTCACGCTCTTTGCATATGTCAGATATTGGCGTGGTTAGAAACCAAGAGGACTTCTTTGCAGGACCATTTCCAAGCCAGAGTAGAAGCAGTGCTGCCAACCCTCATGCTACGTAAAGCACAAGCTGGGCCTCAAAATAATGAAATGGGCTTTGCAATCACGGAATTGAATGAAGAAATAAATTTGACATTTTAATGATTTGGAGTTTTATTCCCCCACACACACACACTTTTAAACTGCTCCCTGTACTCACATTTTCTCAGCCCACTGCGTGCCAGCAACAAAACACAGCACCAGTCAGTGTTAGCACCAGTGGGGTAAAATAACACTTGATGGCAACAACAACTTGGTGTTGTCGTTCCACCAAGCATCATAGAATGCTTTGAGTTGGAAGAGACCTTTAGAAGTCGTCTAGCCCAACCCTCCAGGTGTTTCTGCCCGATCCCCAAAAATCCACCTGTCCCCGCAGCACTTGGCAACACCAGCAAACACCAAACCCACACTAGAGACAGGTCCCGATATTCAAATAAATGTAGTTTATGCCATTTGCCTACCAGCACATTGTTAAATCCATTTTTGGTCATTGCATGCAATATTAAGGCAACTTCTCACTGATTTTGCTCCTAGCATTCCCACCCAGCCTATAGCAAGATGGAATATGGTTTCCCTTTTTCTTAAATGGGGAGGAACTAAAACAAAATTATACTCTCCTAGCCTCTAATCATTATGTTAGAAAATCCTTCTGGCTAAACACATTATATTAAACAAATATGTCATTTTCTCCTGATAATTTTTAATTGATCACATCTATGACATAGGTGGAGCTGCTTGGCTAGCAAGGGTCCGCATTGAAGTGTCCTATTTGTTTGTGATTTCCCTAGGGCATCTTTTAAACCATTAAAATTTACAAACAACTCGATTTCTTATTAACACAGTTTCTTAATTGCTTCCATGGGAAAAGAGTCAAGTTATTTGCATCTTCTTTCTTAGGGCTCCAGGGCTTTAGTGCAAACATTTAAGGAGAAGCTTTTAAATGAAGCAAAAGCAGAAGTACTGCTCCAGACCCAGTCCAGGCCCGGATTTGGTGCTGTGGTGCAAATGGAGCCATCTCTCCTCCTGGCTTGCTTGGATGCCTGCACATGCCACAAGGCCACTTTGAACCTCTTTAAGGTTGATGAATTTGACAAATGGTTGGTCATGGGATGGTTCTTGGGCAACAAGTTATTGGCAGCTTACATCCAGCCAGCTTTCTTGTCCCCCACGTTTGCCAGAAGCTTCAAACAAGGGCAGCACCAGAGACCTCCATTCCTGTAATTTCAGAGATCATCCATCTCTTGAATTTAATACCCAGCAATAACATTTCAGGAGGTGGCCTGCCCCATTTGAATCTACAAAAAAAAAAAAAAAAGCACTGTGTTCACAAAAATCCAGCACGGACCTCTCAAGCATAGCATATTACAGAGAGCTTATAGGCAAGTACATTCTTATTCCAACTGAGTACCTCATCATTTTAATGCGTTAATCAAATCTCCATGGTTCAGGACTGAAGTCCCTGCATTCATCATCAATTTGATATGAACCTATTATTTAGATTCAGAAAATCACTCACTAAACACAATCAAGCATTACTTTTCTGAAGTCTTTATAATAATACGAGTGTTTTCATTGTTAAGAGCCCAACAGCAGATCTCCCTTCAGCTGGTCCTGCAGCCGCTGCTGCATCCCTCCGGCTGCACGGAGCAGCAGCCCAGGGAAGGTAGCAGCAACAGGGCAAGCGTCTCAAGAGCCTCTAGCAAGACTTCACCTCACTTCAGTTTAGCTCTTCACCTGGCGTGCACATCTGAAGCAGACACTCCAGCCAGACCGGTTTTAGTGTTTTCTGTCTGCTCCCACGCACGCTACCACGGGGTGGCTGCGATGCCACCACAGTAGCAGAGCTTCTGCTCCAATACTCAGAAGAACTGAAACTGGAGTTTTCCTTACCCATCTCTTTCCCAATGGGGAGCTTGGAGGGGACTATAGGAGAGAACAGAAAAACACGTTGCCAGCTGTTTAAAAAAAAAAAACACAACAAAAAAACCCCACACTACCCCTCACAATAACTTTCTCATGAGGCTTCTGATGACTGTCAGAGGCCAAGAAATATATTACCTTAATTCACCAGACAGACTCTACCTGATGTATTCGGTAATGGCATCAGGAAAAGGCAGCAGTGGAACACCTATGCAGAGCCTGCGAAGGGAAGCTGCTCAGACCGACCCTGCTCCTTCCTTGCCCCAAATCCAAGCTCCAAGACGTGCAAGCAGTTTAAGCTGCTGTTGAAAAATTTTCAACAGCAAGTTGTGTTTCCTCTAACAGAAATGTTTGTGAAGAGTGTTGCATTCTGAGATTTATTTTTTTTCCACATATGCATATCTATTTATTTGAGAAGTACTCCAGCAGGGCTTTTGGATCCATCAGCTATCTGTAGGAGCAGATGTAAAGGAAGCACCTACATCTGAAATGGAAATCCCCCAACTCCTCCCACACATTTTCCAAGGAGACCAAGCACTGCTCTACTTGGTCGACTGCATACACTCTCACAGTCAACAACTTAGAGCAAATGGCACCTAATTTGCCATAAGCCGATACATTTCACAAATGCACTTTACATATAAAGACTCAAATGTAAGTCTCGGTGCTATATTGAAACAGGATATCACCCAAAAGTCAGGAGTCTTGTTCTTGGCTTTAAATATCACTGGGAAATATAAAGGGATCCTTCTAGTTAATACTAATTATTATTCAGTCTACCATTAACAGCAACTGCACACACTTTGATAGATAGGTTGAAAAGAAGCTTTGTGAGGTTTGGTTGGTTTTTTTTTTCCATTACTGATTCCATGACTAGTTGCCAAACTTTTCTTATTACTGATAATTAGATCTTGTTAGTCTAGCATCTGCTTCTGCTGCAGCACCAAGTGCAGAGGGCTCCTCATGCATGAGGGCATCTGTGTCTAGGACTGGAGGGGTATCTGAGCAGACTTCCCAAAAATTTGAGTAGGCAGGAACTGCTGCATACACAAGGGCGGGAGGGAGGACCTTCTTTGCCTCCTTGGTCTAAGCCAATTTTAATAAGATGACCTTTGCAGAACACCAAACTGCTCATCTTCTTTCCAGCGTATATAACAACATACATGCATGTGCTGGTTTTGGCTGGGATAGAGTTAATTTTCTTCATAGCACCTGGTATGGTGCTGTTTTGGATTCATGCTGAAAACAGCGTTGATAACACAGGGATGTTTTAGTTGTTGCTGAGCAGTGCTTGCATGCAGTCAAGGCCTTTTCTGCTTCTCACCCCACCAGCGAGCAGGCTGGGGGAGCAAAGGATTCGGGAGGGGACACGGCTGGGACAGCTGACCCCAACTGACCCGAGGGATACCCCATACCATACGGCATCATGCTCAGCATATAAAGCTGAGGGAAGAAGAAAGAAGGGGTGGGCATTTGGAGCAATGGCATTTGTCTTCCCAAGTCACCGTTATGCACGATGGAGCCCTGCTTTCCTGGAGATGGCTGAGCTCCTGCCTGCCAGTGGGAAGCATGGAATTAATCCCTTGTTTTGCTTTGCTTCCGTGCACAGCTTTTGCTTTACCTGTTAAGCTGTTTGTAGCTCAACCCATGAGTTTTCTCACTTTTACCCTTCCCATCCCACCGGGGGGGAGCGAGCAAGCAGCTGCGTGGGGCTGAGCTGCTGNGACCTTGATGCTCTCTAAGCCTGGGTTCATGTCTTCATGGGACACAGAAAACACATGAAATCAACCTGAGACAACACGCATGGAAAGCACATGGAACAACTGGATGCCAGGAGCAAAGCAGCATTAACTCCTTTCAGCTCAAGGGCATTAGTCTACTGGAAACAGGGACACTTTGTTTGTAAATAAGTTCATCATTATGGTCCAAGTTCAGAATTCTTCAACTTGTGCACACTGATATAGCATCCTAATTGGTTTACCCTGCATTTTTAGCATCTCAAGAAATACAAGCCACGAGAAGTCTACAAAGACATGCTAACCTATTGAATCTCTCCAGCGAGGATGGGTTACCCATGCCAAAGTCACAGACCACGTGTGGTCTGCAGAGCAAAGATCACCTCCATCAGCAGCTGCCGTTGAAAGGCTATGCCATAACTTGTACAAAGCAGCCTGATCCCAACAAAAACAAAATGCTGTGTAGCAGTTCACCTCTTCTGTCAACACAAGTCAAGGTCTTTTACATCAGTCTCATTACCTGGTTATCTTTCTAATGACTCCTGAAGGCAGGCATCAACTGAAACGCTTTTAGTCTAAGATTAATCCCTTCCCTTTCTTTTGTTGTTGGGGGCCAGGGAAGAAAACGAGGAAGGTAATTTTTAAAGCAGAAGTCCTTCTTATCACCATCTGGCCCTGATGAATATGGGAAGAACTCTGCTGATACTTTAATAAATCCAATATTACAAGGTAGAACAGATAGCAGGAGGAATACATCAGTCATCAACGGAAAAGCCTCTGCTAAACTCCGAGGAATGACCTTCAAATTAAAAAGAAACAGTAATAGAAGGGGAAAACCTGTGGCACGTAATACATATTCTGGCCCTGATTCAGGAGCTGTTTACCATTTGGAAAGTCAACAAGACTAAACACATTAAAATCTCCTGATCTCACCTTTCCATAGCCACCATCCAGCCCTAAGACCTGCAGCAAAGTTTACCTACAAGAGGACGGCCTCGGCCACCGTTCCTTTTAATGCACCCGTAGAAACATACTGCAACTTCTGCAGCTTGTTGTTCTTGGAGAGACAAAATGCCCACAGGCTGTCACTGGTTGTGCTAGCTCAGATGGGCTCCAGTAGTCACATACCCGTGCCAGGGCCCGCAGTATGCTCTTTTCTAAGCCATCCCCCAAAACAGAGCGGCACACACAGAAAACTCTTCTCCCATACCATATTCCCAAAAGCATTGGCCTCACACCATTTCTTCCGGATAGCGCAAGAAAAATAATTGTGTATTTTGCCTGTTTCGTTGTGTAATGAAAGAACTAACATATCCATAAGAAATCATTTAACATCCCAAAACACCATTCCTCATTGAAACGAAGCTTCGCAGAAGGGCAATTCTTCATCGTGGAAAAAACGCTAACACTAGTGCAGGGTCTCTATTTGCTACTGTCTGCACAATATTAATGTAGAAAATAATATATTGGCTTGAATCAATACTTTCCCGGCTTCTCCATCCATCAGCTCCCCCTTCATTTGATAAAAGTCCTTCCATGTCACATTCTCCCAGACTGATGAGATCACAGCGCCTCTTTCCAGCATGAGTGATGGTGTGTAGATGTATAATTGCCCAATAAATCACACCCTCTGGATCAAAGATCTGAGATGCTCTGGGTGCCAAGGAGGCACACCAAACATCATAAAATACAATAAGTTAATTAATTACAGCGAGATTTTTACCACCTTTAGACAGGTTGCGCATTACTTGTCACGTACAGATATCCTGAAAGATTCAGCCAGAGCCACCTTACTGCAGAATCGGGGCCTGAAACTATAAGCATTCCAGGGCAAGGACTGTGGAAGCAGTGCGTGCAGAGGGCTCCAACACCCTACGGCAACACAGAATCCCGAGAGCTACAAATAAGACTGAAGCATCGCTGTTGTTCCATGCCCACACAGTGACTGCTTTAGGTCTCCAAGCAGGGCTTCTAGCTGTTACAGAGGACTGTCTGCCTCTCAGGAATTTCGTCACATGAACCACAAAAACAGATTGGGCAAGGCCAGGAAGAACAGGTCTGCAAAAGGTACATCTTGTCCAGTATCCGATTTCCATTAACTGCCACAAACACCTGCTGAAGCGACCCTTTCCCTGGTGGAACTCCCTGCTCACAGCCCTGGAGCAGGCTGGGATTCCCAAGGTGCCTGTGCCTTTCTGCCGACCCTCACGCATGAGCTGCTCAGCATCTCGGCACTACAGAAACAAGCGTTAGCGTTTGTCACAGTGGTGGGAAATAAAAAAAAAAAATAATTAAAAAAAATAAAATTTGTTTCTGGCTGCTGTCTAGTGGACCTTATGCAGGTGCTGTGGGCAGCAGTCACATCACCGGGGCCCTGCTGGCCTCAGGTCACAGGAGTTGGCAGGAACACGTGCTGATAAGATGCATGCCGTGGTGCCAGCACCCCACAAAGCTTCCTAGCGGCAGAAACAAGGCTGTTTAGAAAACACATGAATTGAAAGCTCGTATTTCATAGCCACAGGGTATAGGCATTATTTCAAGTATTTCTGATAGAATTTGATACCATCAAAGCTTGAAAGAACCAAGACCTTCCTGGCAGTTCCCACCCTTGGCCCAAGCGCAAGCCACGCGTTTCCGTATGCTCCAGCTCAGACTCGCACCAACAAGCACCTTCACCCAAGCAAGCAAAGCCACAATCTGCTAACTTGAGCTCAGGAAAAACAGTAGTGCACAGAACCCTCCGTTTTACAGGCACCTGATTCCACAACCTTTAATCCTTGCTGTCAGCCCTGCAAGATCAGGTATTAACATCTCTGTAACCTCTTGTACTAATTAAGATAGCAGATCTTCGGTATTCGCCACTGCGCTGACTTCAAAGCCGAGCGCTGACAGGTTGCTGAAGTGTTTGTGCATTTCAGCGAGTGGCCCTTGTAAAACAGAAATTGTAATGCACACACCACAGGAAGCTTTAATAGAAGTATGCAGTCATTACAAAGCGACTGGAACTAAAAAACCTGAGCTAAGCTTTGGAAGTTAACAGGTGGGAAGCGTGGTGCCACGGAAAGCGGCCACTGTTCCCGAACGCTCTGTAGGCACTTGTTAGAGACCTGGACGCTCTGTCTAGCATCTGTCCTTTCTACAAAGTCACATTTACACAGCCCCAGACCTTTTGCTTCATATTACGAATGACCTTAAAAGCGGCAACGGCCTCCAGGAGACTCTGAAGAGAGAAGCCAAAGTAGTTTAAGGTAAGCACATGAGCAGGGAATCTGTCTTCTCTGAGCTGCAGTGATTTTTAGAAGCAACTCAGACACATCCCCAGCGTTTTAGTATCTAGCTCATTTCTTAGCAAGTCGAGCCCAGACTTTTGCAGCAGCGAGAGATTTTTCCAATCCAAGATCACCAGCTCGTCTCCTGTCAGTGACCCCTCCTTGCCCACACACCTGGAACGGGGCTGCACGGGCAGGAGCTGAACTCCCCCAGCGCAGCCCAAGGCTTTTGGATTCAGGCAACACTAACCAGGTCAGGAAGATTTGACCCAGCTGTAGATGAGGTTTGAGCTTAAGGCACAGCCCAGGATACAGGCTTGAATAAAGTTTAAATCCTGAAAGCTGCTTAAGGCTTAGTATTGCTATTTTTTGCTTGTCTGTACCCAGACATACTGTACTGATGAGAGACTAAGCACTTTCTGAACTTGCAGTTTGAGATACCACGGAGTTACAGGGAAAAGGAACTATAAGAGATGCTTTCTATATAAATATCACCAACTCTCTACGCAAGCAGCATAGGACACAGCTAAGAGAAGAAGAAACATTTTCAAAGAGACAAGAAGAAACAAAAAGTGGGTTAAACTGGCACTAGCTAGAATGACTCAGGATCTCACTGAGCAAAGAGAAACATCATTGCTTTGCAGTTCCTTTGCTTATGTAAAACAAGCTTGGTAAACAGGCTCCCATCTCATAGCCCCAAGACCAAGCACAAAAGGAAAGAGATCCCAACTTCACCCCTTCTCCAGCTTTAAGCAGAAAAGTTAGTAAACTAACTTTTAGTAACATGAAAAGTGTTGTGATTTAGAGAAGAACAATCCTCTCTTCCTCTAAATTACTCACACCAACAACAAAGTTAGAACAAATTTCTTCCAGACTTCCCCAACCACATATTATAACTACATTGCATAGCAACCAAACACTCAGCGATAATGAAAAAGCAAGAAAACAAGAAAGAACGAACCTCAAATACTTTTGGTTTTTCGCTCAGGTTTTTCAGTCTTTCAAGGCCCTGGACTTCCATTTTGCTTTTGCTGCCCCACCACAGTCCTTGCTAAATGGAGTTTGCCACACATGCCACTGGTGGAGCCTCGTCATTGCAATGCAATTCACCTTTCTCCCGGGACTCTGCATCTCCATCACCTGCTGGGTCTCAGCCAGGCCAACCCTGCCCCTCCACAGCTGATTTCAATACAACTGCTTTGGCCGTAGGGGTTCATACCTTTGTACCTGCTGTCCCTGCTCTGCCCTTGACAAAGATGTAGAATTTAAGAAAAAAAACCAAACACACAC
>VZTL01047820.1:0-13477 GCA_013400535.1 Scopus umbretta
AAAAATTTCATATATATATAAAAATTATACAAACATATAAATAAAAAATCCATTAATGAGGTAAAACTTGGATTATGTATCGCTGCCTCTACTTTGCAGTAATGTTTCTAAAAGAGAAACTGTAGCTAGAAGGTTAAAGGAGGTATGGAAAAACTGACCTTTCAGTTGAAAAAAATCACTGGCTTTTTTTAGAAATTATTTAACTGCCAGTTGCTACACTTGGCCTTTTATCTGTTCCACAGCATAAACTCTGACAGTCTAACACACTCTTTCTTTCTCGCACTGCTGGCCAGTTCAAAGTGTGCATTTTCCAGTGACTATGTAACTCTGTTTTGGTTTGATGTCATGGCTGCCACTCCAGCAGACCCATTAAAAATATAAAACATACACCTAGAACTTAAGCTGTTATCCAAACCAGAAACATGTGATTGCAGAAGCAAGCTACGCCACCTTATAAATGGGTTTCGTTGTACAGCATCTGTTTTACCGAGAAATGCTGTAGATTCTTAATAACTAAAAGTACAGACAGTTTAAGAGCATTTAAACTCCAGAAAAACAACACTATGCAGCATTGCAAGAATACCAGATTCCCCCCCACACTTTCTCCGATTGCAGCTGTAGCCATAAAAATAAATTGACGCAACGGTAATACTTAGCAAAAGTACTATTCTACTGACATTCTCTCCTGCAGTTCTACTTTAATTCACTGTAACACAAGATTAAAGAGTGACAAGGCCACTCTTGAAAAAAGCTTAATAAGGCATCAAACTAGGACTAAAATACAGAAGAAAATTCAGTGTTCCTTCAAAATGGAATCTCTTAGGGAATGCTGCACAAAATGGGAAAAAAGATTAAAAGCGTTTAAAAAGTGTACTTGATGCTGGTCAGAAGACAAGGTGCCAAAAATCCATTTTCATTCACAAAACACTCTTTTCACAGCACATGCATATTTGAGAAGAGATAGAAATAACTCAAAGACATACTTCAGCAAATGCTTAATGAATATGCTTCCTTTCACCTTAACTTAAAAAAACGTGCCATAGACATGAGGTTCTGCACTTTGTCATAGCAAGGCCAGGTAACAGATAAATACAGAAAAGCTTTAGTTCAGATTCATGAATCGGAAGATTAGTAGAATTTCTGAAAAAGAAGATTGCATATGTGGTACTAAAACTGTCAGCAAGAAGCAATTGTTAAGAATTCTAGAAAAAAAACATTTATTGAGGTTATTTCTGTCAATGATCTTGCCCAAATATACACAGGCCTACACAAGCGTGCTTTGAGCTCAGCTGATGCTAAGTAACGTAGCTGCAATAGTGGAAAACTTACCAGGTTAACTAGTTATCTAGTTTTCTTCAGAATGTAGAGTACGCCAGCACAAGCAAAAGAACATGGCAGGTTAAAGAAAGATACACCATCCTCTATCAATCCACAGAGGTGTTAACAGATGCTGATGAGGAACTACAAATTCTCAAACCTGACAATGAAAAGCTGCCTGAGTCAGAGACAGAAAATGCATCAGCAGTTCACCATTTCTGAACAGTTCATGGTTAGGTAGTGGCTAGCAATGATGAAAATCATGACAAGAAAACGAAAGCCAAAAATTTACATTTTCATACAGAAATATTTCATGGTCTCATTAGCTAAGCCAACACATGGTATCTGGGACACCTGAATGTGGACAGCTAAGAGGTCAGAACAGACCGCTGACACAGCCTTAAGGCAGATGGCTGTTAAATATATTCATCAAGGAATACTAATGAGCAATCAAAAGGAATAGAGGTCTTGAAAAAACAACATATCAACTCATCTTTGGTTTTGTTAACATAAATTTTAAATATCTATGGCTGACTTGTGTTGTCTAAACAAACCAACCTAGCCGTTAACTTCCTGACAAAAGGTTTTTCAAAAGAGGTGTGAAACATATCAATACTAACTTACCTAGGAGTAGGAGCTTGCCATATACTTTCTCTTCCCATCCATCTCAAACATGTTAGACACACTTCGGGTGTGAACAAAGTCCCACTTGAAGAAAAGCGTCATTCTCTACTGCAAGCGATGATATGCATACCTTTTGTGTAGCATGGGGGAAAGACATGGCTGACAAGTCTTCAGTTACATGGCACTGATATCCATAAGGGAAGGAGGAAAGCTTCAGAGAGATCCAGAGAACTGTTTAAATTACAGAGCTAACTTTGCTGAAATATTGCCAGTAAGTGCATTAAACTGAGAACATTCCAATGACATAATGCAAACTGCATAACATGCTACTTCATTTTCCTTCAGCCTCCCATCTCCTTTTCCTCCATCCTCTTCCTTCATGAAGAAAAGAGATGGTCACTAAAGTGTGCTTCTGGATACTTAGGGTTGAAGTATTTTCTTTGCCTTGCTTTGGTCACTTCCTGGAGAAGAACTACACCAATGTACAAAGCCTGTGAACAGGCAGAACAGGCAGAACACACACAAATCGAAGTGATCTAATTATACTTTTACAGCAACACATTTCAAAGCAAGGATATCCTAAAACTGTGATGACAACATTTACACTGTAGTTTATTTCATCATTCTAAAACTGTAATGACTTTCTTTTTTAAAAAAAGAAACCTTCACACAGCAATTCTTAACTTAATAAATGTGAAAATATCACTGTGATTTTTCTTCTGCTTTTGGGGGTGAGCTTTTTTGTTTTGGCATGAATAATTTAACCTCTACGCTTCAGATGACATGGTGTCTTGGAGTTAACAAAGTTTATTAATTAGCCTTTAATAATTAATCTTATTTCTGCATATTCTAAAAAACATATCTGTAAAAAAATCAATAAACCAAACAAGAGGAAACTCCAGTTTCCTGATGAAGTGGTTTATTACCTGGCTGACACATGCCAGTAACTCACAGAGCATGATGCTGACTGATATAACATCACCTGACTTTTCCAGTTGTCTCTGTACAGGTACTGCTGGAAGACTTTGTTATTTGTCTCATTCACAAACTGAGTAGCTTCAGTGGTTTTAGTAAATTAGGTGAAAGAACACCTCTGAAGCAGGGATTCTGAGTATCCCGCAAAGTTAAGGCACAGTTTGAGCTGAAGTTACCATGTGTATCACATGACAAATTCCATCCTTAATGCCATTAACCAGGGAACATCCAATCCTTTGTGCAATAGAAAGGAAAGTGAGTGCTAAAAGTTCTAGAGGAGTGCCAAATAACAAAAATGAGGGGAGATTTGGCCACCAGTCATGTTTATTCTGCCTTCCTGCTCCTGACAAATGCTGTTGTCACTTCTCCAGAGCAGTAGTAGACCTTCCAGCACTTCCAGCCAGCAAAGAATAAAGTGAAGTTTCTGCTGGACTGTTATTTCTGTTCAGAGGGTAAGTGCTGACCAAGTACGCTGGAGAGAGTTAAGAGCACGATAAACACCTTACAGATTGCAAAGTTGCCCATTATATGTCACATATAACAAGATGGCTAGAGACTGGAGAGAACCCATGACAACCAAATAAAACAGAAAACTGAAAATAATCCACTGTGGAGTCAAGGAGATATATTCCATCAGCACATTCAGCATCTCTCAATTACCTCACAGTAGCCTCAAAAGACAGAAAAATAACTTGTCATTAGAAGGAAGGTTTTCAATATAAAAATATTGCTAGTCTTATGAACACTGAAAAAGTTGTTCAAAAAGGGTAAGAGAATGTGTGTTTATTTTACTAAAAATAAACAAGAATGAGGGCACAAAAATTATTTTTAATCTCACTTCTGAAAACACAGTGATGGACCAATTATCCTGTCACCAACAATGGCCAGCAGCAGATGTCAGGAGATAATCACAGGTATAGGTCAAACCTATACTGATAAACTCCCACCGTCCAGTCATCTGAGATAGAACTGGTCTCTGTAGGTGACTTTCAATCACCCAACCTATGTATAGCGTGACTGAATATAGTGACATGCAGAACTGTATTTTGTATCTGAATTTTATTTTGAGAGCTTTGAATCAAGACTTCAATTATCAGCTAAAATGATCACTCTTGAAGGCCAAATAAGACACACCTGTTTTCATTTCTTTTGAATAAAAAAGCTTTCTTTTAGGTATCTAAGTTACATGTCCTTTTTAAATGCCACATTTTCAGAAAGCAACATAGGGGATTAAGAGAAAATAAATCCACTACTGACCAAAGCCAGATGGAAGCAAGAATGCAAAATATTTGTGTTAAGAGCATTTTGCTGGAAAATCCCAAACCTCTCCACAAAAAATAAGACCTTTGGTGCTCATACATGGAATCTGTGAACTGCAAAGATTATCTCAATACTTTAGCGACGAGCACTGCAATATGAAAAAAAAAATCAACATCATGAGGATGGCTGTGCAGTATACTGTGCTCCTCCTCCTGAAGTTTCTATACTTTATTCTGTGTGTTTGCTTGCAAGCATATCCCATAAAATTGCTTTTACAGCTGAACTCGTCTGAAGTTTGCAATGTACAAATTACTTTTCTTTTCGATTTGCCTCCTGAATACACTTATTCTAGCATTACTGCTGTTATTCAGCAGGTGCAAATCCAGTTTAGAGGATTCCAGTTAATCCCATCCCCACCTTTCATGGCATCATCTCCAGTATTAGCCCCAGTTGTACACCACAGTTTACAGTGCTAACTGCTATATAGTATGTTGAAATCAAAAGAGCTACGTTGGGGGCTCAACAATATTTAAGAGTACCAAACCAAACTGAACAAGAAAGAGCCGAAAATGAGCATTTATATCTCTATTTGTAGTATTAAATTTTAAAGCCTGGTTCTCAGAACAGGTGGATCACGTATATTTCCCAGTGAAGACAGGTGGTTGTGACCAAACTCAGAACTGGCAAGAAAAGTGTCACTTGATATGGCATTATGTTAAGTGCTTGGAAGATGCTGGCTTTGCCCTGTTCAATACAGGCAGGTATTCTGTATGTGCCTGGATAATGCAAAATAAAGAGAAAGCTTTGTTTTCTGAAAATATTCTAATGTTTACACTGATTTTCAAATGAGACCTCAGAAAAAAGGACAACAATCAAATTCCACCCCCCTACTCTTACAGTCACTAATACAAATAGCTATTTCGTCATATAGCTAAAATATCAGGACACTTCCTTGAGTAGGAATACAAGTCTTCTTTTTTTCCTACTAAAAGCCCATATATTATTTTGATTAATAACGTGTCACAGATTTTCTTGGCTGGTGTAACAACATGATGGAATGCTTTTTCCACTATAACTAGAAAAAAGTTATTCCTATTCAGGAGACGAATTATGATTTTGCTCTCCTCTGAAGAACTGGCTTTGAAATGGGTTTAGGCAACACCTTAAAAATAACGAAGGCTGGATACTTCTTTTACTCTCTGGGAAGGTCAGTTCTACTAGACGTCACTCTGTGTAAACACTGGAAACAGAATCAGGCTTTAAGATGCTCAAAATAACTGAAGTTAAAATATTAAAGCATAGCTTATATGCCCAAGTAAGCTGTATGTAGAATACTGGTAAACTACCAGTTTCACCACTTGGAGAAGGTGGGATACAAAATGCCTGATGTAGGTAAGAAATACCTTTACAGAATACATGTTGTTAAAGTATATACATTAACCAGTGTAGCTCTAGGCTCCCAATGTGTGTTCATGTCAAAATTTTACCTGCAAGTTAAACATACCAGTCTGATGGGGTTTTTTTTTCAATCCACAAATAGTTAATTATCAGTCACAAAATAACAAAAGGAACACAATAGATTCACCACTAGGGAACTACTAACTACTGAATGCCATCCTTGTTAACAGCTACTGTATCTCTTTCACCTCAGATGGACTTAATGTAGGAAACGCAGAGTAATGTACACCTTGGAGCTAGTTTATTTAGGATGAGATACAGGCTTTGCCCTTCTGCCTAAACACCATACACTTTAAAGTTCGAATATTTTGGCGCTTACGTCTCAGTACAGAAAAAGAAGTGATATACTCTAAGCAAAACGATTTGTCTTGGAGAAATAATCTTTCCAAGTCTCAGCTGTACTCCTAAAGGCTGAATGGAAACACACACAATTCAGGTTTCTCCATAGGTTTTGGCTGTGCTTCAGATTTTAGGGGATTTTTACATTTCTTAAAATTAAATCCATAGTCTCAAGACTCTTGACTACACAATGTCTGTAGACTTCCCTCAAATTTGCTAAAATTGAGAACACTAGTGTGGGGAGAGGACTAAAAGGAACTAATCCAGGTTTTATAGAAGACTGTCTTGAAGACCTCTTGCTTGAGCAGTTAGTAATTAGTATTTTATTTCCTTTAAAAATATATGATGCCACATTCTGGAAAGCGGATCCTGTGTTTGCCAGGGGACAGGCTTAAAAGAAAAGTTAAGCCTTTAGGCAAAGGGCAAGTTATTCCCAACATTCTCTTTATTTATGGTAAGGTCTCCTGGAACTAAAGAGCACAGCTGGGAAGGAGTTGAAGGACACTGTTATTTTCATGAAAGGGAGGTAGAAGACTAAGTAGTTCATTCAAAACAAAAATCCACTATTTTGTTTTCAATTAACTGATCAACATAAATCTTACTTGACAGCTGGGTATGACTCATTAGGCTGCAGCCACTCCTCTTCTCCATGCCAAAGCATCTTCCAGAGTGTGGGGAGGATGACTTAGGAGCTGACTTCATGTAAACGCATCCAGTTAGGGCTGTCCCCTAAATCCAAAAATGGGAGCTGGCGCAAAGAAAGTAGAAGAATGGAATTTGACACCATGTAAACAGATAAAGGTGAACTAATAAATAACAGGGAACAGCATGATCTGATGCAGGTTCCCTAATATATACCACAGGTGGACTCTTCCTAGAGCTCAAACACCCTAGCACCTGCTATGGTGACTACTTATCAGCTATCAGTATCTACACAGCGTATGTTTAAACTATATCCTGTTGCTGTACATAAATTATAACTTCCTCACACTCACGTTCTGGGAGCTAATTTATTAAACACCAGTGTATAACATAAAGTGCTCAACAGTTAGCTCAGTGGAAAAAATGATAAAATCGTTCCTCTGCCTGCTTCTCCCTCAGGCCATGGCCAGAACACTGGGCAGCTGCCAAGTGGGAGTGTACAGCAGTCATGTAAGTTGATGATATTCTACAGCTCCTGTAAGGATCACAGGAGACTGTCTCAGAGAAAGCTGTAGGTGAGCAGAAACAAGGTCACACGTTGCAGAGCAGTTAAACTAGCATCCATCCCTCTGAGTTTCCCTGCTGTAGCAACACCGTACCTTTAACAGTATGAACAGGAACCAGGATTTCTAAGGCCAACCCAGACCAAGAAAAACCAACCAACAAAAACAAAAAAAACCCCAAAAACCCCAAACCATACAAAACCAAACCAGAAAGCTGCACAGAAGTTATTAAGTTATTCTCCTATCTCCTTTCTGTCTTCATTTGTTTTCAGGCATTTCATATTAGTCCTCCTAGCCAAAGAGTGTCCAGCACCTTCCTTCCCTCCTCCTGTTCTCATTTAGGCTTTTAACAAATTTAGACCACACAAAAATTTGTCTTTCAATTTTTATTTTTCTTTTTCTTTTTTTCTTTTTTTTTTTTTTTGCCTTGGCAAAAAAGAAAATACTGTTACCAACGTTCAGGCAAACAGGTCTGTCAATATTAACCTAGTTACCTGAGAGAATATGCCTTACCAACATCATGCCTGCTCTTAGTTTTAGTTTCTTTAACACATTTTAAACTATAGGTATGCATTTAAACTGAGTAACTTGAGAGGGAAATGTTACTTAAGAAAATGCAAGTCTTACCATGTCCTCCCCAGACACATCCAAGGACCAGTTAGCTTTCCTAGCCACAGCCGTACACAACTGTTCATCACAGTCACCTGATGATCCATCACTTCCAGCTCCTACAATCACCATTTCCCCAGACTGTTCTCAATACACCTGTACCAATAATAATTGTTTCTAGCCACACGATAGAAATACGCATTATTTGACTTTTGATGCAGAGATCCAGAATATTCTGCATCTGTAACCTGTCCTTTTCCTCATTAATCATGATGCCAGCCTCTGCTATCTGCAAACTTTGGTAATATGCACTGTTAAACAACCTGTCTCTTTCCAGATCTATCTGCTGCAAGAGAACGCTTCCGTTCTGACAGCATCATCATGACTTCCCCATCTCTGGGGCAGTATATAACTACAGCCACATTCATCAAGTCAGCATAGCATGCTTCAGCATTTACGAAAGTTGCTCTGAAAGAATAGAAGGGCCTCAGTATCACATATAAAATGACATGGAAAATGTATCTGTTAAGACAGATGTGCCAAGAGACAGTAACATTAGTCCCAAGCAAAACCAGGACAAATCAATTCTAGATAAAAATCTAGCTTAATAGAAGAATGAGTTTCACATGAAAAAAGTTAAACTGAATAACAATTAAAACTGCTCATCATGTGCCACTTTTACATCAGAATTGAAGATGCAATTATCAAGCTCACTTGTAAGTTGATCTTCACACTTTAAAACTTGTTTCACGTGCTTAGTAGCCCACTGTTTCAATTAAAAAGCTGTTTTGTAGACAAAACACAACTGCATTCTTTTTTGCTATGTAATTCCCAGTCAAAACATTTCCAGCACTTCCATTTCTAATGGAATGACCTAATGAAAGCATCTGAAAACAGATGCTTTCCATATTATCCTCAGAAAAAAGGGCTGGTATCCTCCCAGTCTGCATGACACTGCCAGTGGCAAGGTCCTTTCCTAAAAAGGATTATCACCAAGCTCTCCTGCAGGTAATTTCACTTTACTGTACGTAAGTTGCATCACCCACAGGCAATATAGAAATACATCTCTGTAAACCTCTTTCTGTTCTCCCATTCAGGGTAAATAGTACCTACATCGTAAGTAATTTGTCCATTTTGACAGAACTGCAGCATGGTTCCGTGTGGTTCTGTGCTTATTCAAGTGCCAGCTGAAAAGTTAGATGTTCTTACTTCGTTGTGTAGTAAGGTTGCTAGCGAAAAACCTTTGGGAGGGATACAAAGACCCTGATAGAAAGAGGCCTGTCTTTGCTGCCAGGAACATATTCATTTTGCTATCTGTGAAAGATTAGGCTGGCAATTTCCACTGTTTAAAAGCTCTCTTTTTTTCAGACAATATGTAGCTTTATGGCTAATGAAGTGGGAGACGATGGTAAAAACTAGCAAGTCTGATTTCCCCCACACAGCACAGGCAGCTGGCAGCATACCATCACTTAAAGTGTCTCCACAGATTCTCAAAACTCTGGGCCAGTTACCAGCCCTAGAAAAAAAGTCAAATGAAAGTAATCCAGTTTCATGCCCTCCTAGTCCTTTGTACTTTTGCTAATCCTCCACCCCAGTACAAACTGCTTCTTGGTGTGCTGATGACATTCCATAAATATATTTTCTGTATCTTGACCTTAGTCTTCTCAGATCAAGATATTCCTCATTGTTCAGTCTCAAAAGTTCAACCTAAGGCCTGCCTTCTCAGACTGTAATTATAGTTTACCACATTCAGCTTTGAACATTTGTCTTTCCCGCTGTTCCAAAAGCCTCACCTTTTTCCCCCCAGTACTGCTCTGTTCAGGATCTTCTAAGAATTCCTGGTGTGCTTTGTGAGTCAGAAAGCTGTAACATCACACTGAGATCTGTTCCCTCACTTATATGCTCTGTTCACCTATTGCCTTTTCAATATTGTCAAAAGAAAAGATTGTTGATATTTCTATCTTCACACTATCTTGCTTCTCTGTCTTGTCCCCCCCTATTTTTTATACATTGCTGCTTTTGCTTCTGCAAAACTCAGCTTGCAAAATCACAGTAAGACAAAAAACTGATCTATTTGACAAAAATTCTTCCTCTTGTCCTTGAGAAAAGAAGGTTCTTTTTGATCCTTCTGTAGCTAACGTTCATATGCCTTTTAAGAATCTAGCATAAAATGTTAAATACATTTGAAGGAAATGCTTGATAGATACCAAAAGCTATTTTTCAACTTGAAGTTTTGAAGCAAAATTATTATTACATATGCATCCACAAGTTAGAACTGCAATTAAAGCTTTACTGATTTGTTTTTTTTTTCAAGATTATTGCATTTTAGTTTCAGGTGACTGTGTTTTTGGCATGTGGACACGCTGGGTCGAAGCAGGCTGGATGCCCGTGTAATCAGAAGCGTGACAACAGAAGTCATTGGAAGCTATTTATTTCCTTTGGACTTCCAAGGCAGCAAACAGCCTAGCTTGCGATTAAAGCGTAGATAGTACGTTTCAGAGAGAAATATTTTTGTTGATTCCAGTCCATTTGAAACAGAGGGGTTTGTTACAGAACTTTCATATTTATTCCATTTTATTTTGGCTTATGTTTCAGTTTCTTCCACACACCTATAAATCAAACACTACTCCTCCTGTACACACCCGTAACAGACTTACCACCACAAGGTGGAGGACAAGAGGGCGAGAAATCTTTCCTATGGCATCAACACATGTACCCAAAGGAGAGAACAGGAAGGAAAATTACCCAACTAACCAGTCTGTGCCAGATACCTGCCTAGCAGACACAACTCGCAAGGTCTGCCAGTGTTTCCAAACTATTTGGAAACAAAAATACATCTTGTTACAACATTATAAAAGAGTGACACTCAGAAATTACCTTTCATCGCTTAACATTCAATCAGCTTCAAGTAACAGAAAATAGGAAGAACCTGCAGCATGACCCATGGAAATAATTTAGACATACGGTAGTGCTACAGTTCTTTCGCTTATGGGCTCTTAGTAATAAATAGCAGCATCCAAGTAAGAGTAGACCATACGAAATTTCACTCAAACCCTTTAATATGGTATTCTCTTACACCATTTGCCTTTTTTTTTTAATCTAAATTGAAAAGTCATAATCCACAAAGTTAACAGTTGGTTACTTCTGTGGGCCTGAAGCACACCCATTCAAACAAAGTACAGGTGTAAGCAAATTTCAGCATTTGCCATAAGGCTGATCGAAGCCCGGCTTTCTAGATTTGTACAGGAAAGCTTTGTTGCATTTGGCAGCCACTCTTTTGTGGAGCGCTCAGGATTTTTTTTTGTCTACAGACATAATTTCTCAATAGAGGATGAAAATCAAGCCAAAAAAAGTCAGTTGCAGATACCTTTGCTATTTCACTTTGACAACCTAGATTATTTTGGGTATTTCACAAGCTATGCATCCTCTAGGACAAGATTATTTAACACTGCCAACTAACCTTCGGTCCTGCTCCTCAAACCTGATACTTACTTAAGAGCACAGGTTCCACAGAAGTCATCATGTGGCTAACAAACACCACATTTTATACAGCAACTGAGTACTTCTCAAACTCTCTGCCCTGCCAGCCAAGTACTTCAGTTCCTCCTATACCATCATGTAAGAGACTAAACATTTCCGATTCCTTTTTCTCCTCCACGCTGAAGCGACTGGAAGCACTGCAGTAACAATATACCTAGTCTCTGGGGGAAGGGAGGGCCTCGAATTGCTCAACAGCTAGTCTGCTGGCTGACCAAAGAGAAGATTTTAACGGCTCTGGCAGGAGCTCTGTCTGGCCTTTCACAGCCAGTAACCATGAGCTCCCCTAAATGATGACAGCTGCAAGTCTTAGGGAAGAGTGGAGGCAAAATATTTATCCACAAATGTCAAATATAATTTTATTTAATCACTTTCGAAATAGGAAATACCTGCATAATATGTCAATATAACTGATAAAAGTAGGCCCATGGCAGATTCTTACTGTAATTAAAGGACTATGGCCACCTAGACTCCTACTAAGGCAGCAAAACAGCAGGACACACTATCCACGAATTTATGGAATGTGTTGGGGACATTTTTCTTCAGAAACAGAGGAAATTGCTGGGGAGTATCAGTTTCTTTACCTCTGATATTGATCAAGAAACTATTCAAAAAATTGAAAATTGGAAGAAAATGAGTTGGAAATTAAAAAGTTTAGTAGTTTAAGCAGGAAAGGTGTAGCAGTAGCACAGGAAAGACAATGCGCTTCAGAAAAAAAAAAACAACAGAACATTTAACACAGTTTTATTGCAGTTTACAAGCAGAACAGCACTGAAGACAATGCAAAGCCTACTATGGCTCCTGAAGTAAAACTACACAGAACATATCACAAGAATTTATATGAGTTACCTTCAAAGGGGGTGGAATAAAAGTTGAAATAGTAAGGTCAAACTGAAGTCTGCCATGAAAACCATAATAGTTTGAGGTTGCATTAATTTACCCAGAGCAAGCCATGAATTAAATACATAGTCAAGACAGGAGAATGCATTGACATGAAAGGGGGGGGAAAAAAAAAAATAAATAAATAAATTGAGCCAGCACAAATAAGCAAATAATTCCAAATAAAAATTTTGGAGGGAAAGGATTTAGAGGAACAGTGTCTCGGGAAGATTCTCTCTCGCAGGAGTAACATGTATGCAAAAACCAGATAAATCCGATTAATTTTACCACAATGCCCAAAGAATTTTAATTGGCATAAACTGACAGAGTTGTCCTAAACCAGTACAGCCTGAGGTGTTTGTTCATAAAAACAGGACATTTTAGTCCAACAGAAAAAGCAAAATTAGATTCAGGAGGCTGACAGTGTTCAAGAACACCAAGGTACCCCAAATAAATGCCTTCATCCTACAATGTGCTTTCTCCCACCTCCATTTAACTAATTATAAATCGTATCAAATGCCTGGTAAACTCCACGAGTTCTGTAATTCCTAAAAGTAGGTTTCTTTTACAGTGTTCTGGTCCAGATGGACCAGAGGACCAGATGGACCAGCAGTATGGTTTGTAGCAACCCCAGGTTCTTTCTGCAGGAATACATTTCAAGGCTGTCGTGAAATAAGCCAGAAGTTCATGCTGGGATCTTTCAATAGGACCTGCCGTCATTTGAAGACACCAAAGATGTTGCTACTTCTGCCTGCAAAAATATGGCGCTGTCCCTGTTAGTTCATTGGAACAATACCTTCCTGCAAAGTCACGAAATCGGCTGGAGTTCATGACAATGAACTTGTTACTCTGCCAGTGCCCTGCAAGTACACTGTGTGGATCAGGAGCACACTGTGCCAATATAATAAGCAGTCTCCAGAAAAAATGTGCCAATAAAAGCTACAAAACATTAGCAACATGTATGATAGCAACAATTGCTAAAGGCAACACGAACCTAAACCCAAAGACAATCTTTGCCCCACCAGCTGCCAAGTTCTAGTAAACCTTGGGAAAGGGTACTTAAAGCATGTAATGGATTAATATGTGCGTACCATTTTATAAGATCCTTTAGTTAGAATGAGTGCCTATGAATTAAGATTGTGAAAAGAGCAGGCATGCAGCAGTACAACTGAGCAACTCTGTCTGGGCTAGGCAGGTGAGAATTTGGAGGGTGTCATGCCTAAACCACGCTTCACACATTCACATAACCTGTTACTTGCTGTCCTGGTTTCAGC
>VZTL01047825.1:0-14338 GCA_013400535.1 Scopus umbretta
GTCTGGGTGAAAGCGTCAGACATAACAGGGGCTTCCACTGTAGGCGCTCTGGTTTTAGCTCGGAGGCGAGTGCCTACCATTATGGCAGAGACTTAGAGCAATTCCCTTGGCTATGGCCTACAGGCAGCGTGCAGGGCCCTTCCTGCGTGTCCTTCTACGCGAACTGCTGCACAAACTGCTGCACCACACCCTGACTGAATTGCCATGCCCTGTTGGCCCGCCCTATTTGCAGTGCTCCTAGTCGCTAGCACTCTCTACCTTTCTTCTGTATGCTGTCCAACAAACTCCTCATCATCTGCTACAATTAATTTACATCAAAGATACATCATCTGCATAAGATCAAATTATTTCACACAAGTCACTTTTGGGACATCATGAGGGTACATCTAAGCTTTAAACAGGCTAGGTGGATCAGATAACAGAAAACTGGAGGGTCAGCACAAGCTAACTCATACTGACAAGCATGGGTATGTAAAAGTAATTGCAGTAAGATAAAGATAACAGAAATTGTTTTGCACTAGGTATAATTTTTCTATGTAGATATGAAATACATTAACAGCTGTATTTGGTATTCATGTCAATAAGTTTATGCCACTATACAGAAACCACATTGTCACTTGAATCATATGAAAAAAATTGTCTCTGGGAATTAAACTGATAATTGCTAATGTAATTTGTGATGATCTAAGCTAAAATGTGAGGGATTTTTGCACGTATGGGGAAAATATATATATTTTTTTACATATAAAATAGCTATCATTGACTGCAAGAGAATTTATAACATCTAATATATCTTGTCACAATGGATGGCAGATTTTACTGAAACACTTACTAATGAGACCGTTGTTTTCAGATTCCTTACCCAACAGTATAATTGCAGCTGACAAAAAGCATCTTAAAATTCTTTCAGCAAAGGTGTCAAAATAATTTTCATTCAGTCTGCCTTCAGAAGACTTCACTCCCAATGGCAAAGGACAAAAAAACTGTGCTGCAAAGAGCTAACTAAAAATGCAAAAAGTTTTTTAAAAAGTTAATTATTTTTCACTTAATAAACTGAAAAGAGTTAAGGATGAGGTTCACTTAACAAAGACATTTTTCACATATTAACAAATGCATTGTAAGTAAACATGATTCTCAGACCACTTTGAAACATGCCTGGAGGCTAATGGCACAAATACAAAGGACTCCAACCAGATCTTGAAATGGAATTCAGGTAAACAATAAAAGTATAATTGCATGTTGGATTTAAACAAATATTGACCTTCACCTCTAGAAGACATATATTCCATATGGAGTACATCTTATATATTGTGGGAAGATTTTATGAGTGCTTGGACTGGGTGCCCAACACAGCAGTAGGTCTGATGTAAAAATAGCTAAAGACAGGTAACCACCAAGTAAAATTTCTGGGTCATATAAAAATTTTCATTTTTTAAAATTGATCAAGTTTGGGGATCCAGCAAAGTCTTTACATACAAACTCTATGTTAGCTTGTAAATGGGATGAGACAATGTAGTTTAACACTGAGTGCAACACTCACCCTGAAATCTGCCATTGTGAGATAGAACAGAAAGTTTATTTGGGGATTTTATTTATTTTTTTTTAAATCAGAAATTTTGAGATACATTGGATGGATGTAACTAGTCAGTGTTGTATTTAATCCATATAAGTTCATAACAAATATGATTGACTCTTTTAAACAGAAACGCACATACAAGCTTGGACAGGATGAAACCCTAAAGTCACAGGATGATTCTTTTCATGTGCAGCAATACTTATTTGCTTTACTGAAATATGTATTTCATATATCTATATCATATAACATATGTACATATATCTGTTTAAAAAACCTTCAGTGGAATTTGTACCAGACTTAATTCTCTCTCTTATGCATTGGAATCTCTTGAAATTTAAGGGGTTTCAGAGAATTTATATAGGCTCTTTAAATGATAGGATGTTTAAATGATCAGAGACTTTGCTGGTTTAATTTATATTAATTTCTGTAATGTTTTGGTACAGGAGAATGTAATTTACCATATATAAGAACAATAATTAAATGAAAGTCAATGTATATTAGAAAAAATATTTTAGAAAACCCTCTAAATATGTGCATGCAATTAAATCATCAAGAGTTGAAGTACAGGACATTCCTGAGAAGAATATAAAGCCAGTGGATTTACAGAAGAATAAAAGTAGCTGTATTCAAGGTATCTAACTCATTGCATGCAAGGTCTAGTAAAGCTGTCCTTAGTACTTATCCTCTAGGCTCCATGTTGAAATGAATGGTTGCTGTGGTTTCCCAGATTTTTGTGGCAGCAAAAAATTAAAATCCTGAATGTATGCTTAACTGTACATACATACTCATTTCAATTTTAAAGGTATGAAATAATAAAATGAAAAAGCATACATTTATTGATAAGACTTTTCCCAAAGTATTTACTGCAAGAATTTTCCAACGTTGTCAATATTGGACTCATGTTTGGCCTGCTGAACTCAATATGTGACTTGAGTTTGAAGAACACTAGACCAGTTTTGAACACTTCTGAAATCTTATGCCAACTTCATAAATATTCAATATAATTTAATGTACTATATTTTGTATTAACAGAAACTTGACACAGACTTTGAGGAATTTCAGGATTCAAAGGACATCTACCAAACATACACAGAAACATGAACTCAGATTTTCCTTTCTCGAACATCTGTATGTCTACCTTATAATTTATGATACTTTGCAGGTTCCACACACCTATAAATCATACATAAATATAAATTAACCTTCAAATGAGATATGTGTTTGTTTATTAAAGGGATCTGGAGTCCATGCCTTAAGCATTTTTGCCTTCTTATCTAGTTTACTCATCTGGAAACAATCCCTGAAATTTCAAAACCTTGGAGCATTATTGCTGATAGGCAGATTCATGATTTTTTTTTTTTTATTTTTGTATACATTCAGAAATGTAGATTACAGAAGACATATTTATTTTCGATTAGAGATCCACAATTTTACTCCTTCGGACAGATCCTGTGCAACAACCTCTGAAGCACAGTTCCACAGTAACTAGAGTTCAAGCTCAGCACTTAATCAGATCAGATGATTTACAAGTTGTCACTTTTTTGATATTCACTTTGGACTTCTTATGAACAGCTAAAGAATTTAAGTTATGACTTCAAGTCAAAATAAAGATTTCAGTGGACTTTGAATGGTTCTTAAATGGGACAATGGCCAAGGCATTGATATGCCAAGTTCACTGCAAAGCAAGCAAGTACCTGCAGGACAGTATGTAAAATTCATACTAAGGGTCACAGAACTTCACATCAAAGACAGAAAGTCTTTGGCTAATGTTTTACTTAATGTACACCTTTGAGCTTTTGCAAGATATTCTGCCTGATGCATGGGACCAGGAGCTGCAATCATCTAGCAGTAACTGTGTGCAAGAGCTCTGATGAACTTCTGAAGAGGTGTTTGTGCTGAGGAGTTTTCAGGGTTTACTTCTACCTCTGTTCCGACTGTTCCAGTTTCTCCACAGGAAGCCAGTGCTAATCTCAGCATGAAATTCAAGAAAAGGTCTATTCCAACTTTAAATACTTTTTTGAGAGAAGAAGAAGATTAGAGTTTGTCAAGCATTTTTGTTGGTGCCAGTGATCGCAGTCACTCATTTCAGACTGTAGAATATAATGTACTTTCCCAGTCATTGTATTTCTGTGCTCAGAACAGTAGGTTGTTTGGCATATGAAGCTGAGTAGGACCATGGAGATGTATCAGTTTGAATTGGATCATATAATAAGGGTCTACATTTGTTTGCAGGAGTGATAACAGTCAAAAAATAGATTCTGAAGCAGTTAAATTGTACCCATTGTTAATTCACTAGCCTGTACAGGGCATTTCCAAAACTGTCTCTCATACCAGAATTTTAAAAATGAGTGAGTTATCTTTTATCATAACATGTTATTCCAGATAATAATCTTGTCACACCCAGGAAGTTAAAATAAAGAATTAAAACTGTTAGAAGAGTCATGCTTACCCAAAAAAACAAAACAAAAAAACAAAGTAACCTTAATGAATATAGGTTGGAAGTATATAAGCGAGACAAAAATTTAATACATAAGGAAATTGAATTAATAGTCCAAGGTATTGAACTGTTCCTTAATATTAAATTATCATTAGTTTTTGAAAGATTCTTAAGGTATTTGAAAATCTTGACTCTATTGTTTTAATTATCTGGATTTGGTCTATTCTATTTAATAGTTATGCTTTGAAATGCATGATCCCTGTTTGAAAGATTGTGGAATTGAGAGGCATTTGTTTTCATAATGTTTTGCTTTTCATTTGCCTGAATGGTTGAAGTCTGATATTGACAGCACTCAAACCCATTGTCATTGCACCTACTAATGAGGGCAAAGTTGTACAGCCTCAGGTTACTTCATTAATTATTTTCCAAGTTTTAATACTAATACCCTTCATGGAAACAATGTGTAGTTTTCACAGAGATAGACACTACCGTATAAGAAGGTATGATATACATACGATTTCAAATCCAGCCTGCCTTTCAAACCTATGCACCTCAGCATATATCAGAACGCTGTATAAAATATTGCTTATTTCCACCTTGATGTTCAGCCACCATCACTGCAGTGTGTGAAATCAGACCTAATGAGTTCTGAAAACAGTGTGTCAGGATAGCCACAGGTCTGCCTATGCTACAGGGTTATATTGACATATTACAACACAGGCCAAAATTAGTTTCAATAGTTGCAAGCTAATGGCAAAGGAAAAGAAGGGATGGATTTTGGAAATCCCTCAGAAAATTAAAAAATACCTGAACATATAGTTTCATCTGCTCTGACTAGGCTGCAATCCAGTGCACAAATTAGAGCTAGCCTGTGGTTGTCTTTGCTAAAACTCAGTACTGCAGAGCTACCCTTAAGCTTGCCACATCCTTGATATTAGAATTACTGAGCCAGTAGATGACTCGGATTGTAAGTGTGAATGTTGTTTATGCAAAGCACTAGGGATTGGTTTACTGCAGCTTGGCCCTTTTTCACCTCTGAAAGTAAATAACAAACTTGGTCTCTAAGTGCCGAAATGGCTTCAACTTTTCTGTAACTCCAGTTGATGTTCTAACCTTGTCTGAGCAGTGTCTTTAAGGCGATCATAAATGAACCCCTAGGGATAAATACTGTAACAGTGAGCTTGAAGCAAAATCCTTCCCTGATCAGCATTTATTACAGATAATTTATGGCAGACTGATTTCCAAAGATCCATTCTGAGGTTACACATATTTATCTGGTTATTTCTTAAGATTCATGTCATGAAATTACATGACGACTCAGTTCTTTTTGATGGCAAACCTTGTTCTGCTTCTCTATCAAATTAAGTGAAGCCTCCTCTACCAATGTACTTTCATGTCTGCTGGTGTCCCAAAGGCAGGCTTGTCAATCACACAATCACTCTGTTGCTGTTCTGCAGTTGACCTGATTCGGCGCTGAAAAGGAACAAGTGCTTATGTGCAATCAAACTGGAACTGATGGATACCAGAGAGACCTTGATAGACTCACGTAGTACCAGGCAATGGTGGTAAGGCAGGCAAGACAGAGCAAGAGAGAATGCACTGGGGGAAACAGTTGCTTTGAAAGTGATTTTTTTTTTTTTTTACAAATCTGTGTAGAAAGAAACAAGTGCAAGTATAAGAGTAGGGTAATGTCTGTGCATATATACTGTGTATGTCAAACTTTTATGCCTGCAGCTGTAACTGTAAGAATGCTAGCTGTTTTTGGAATAAACTCAAAATACAGATTTATCTGGGAAACTCAGAATGACACATTTGACAAACCTGGTAGCGCCAAGATCCACAAGGGTATGGTTCAATGGCATTTTATCTTTGATTTAATTTTAAATAATTCAGAACTTGACAATGAAACACATCAGGCCCCAATGATTATAGGCATAATTTTCAATTGAGAAATTTAAAATAATTAAAAAATATAGGGTTGTTTGGTTTTTTTTTTCCTAATGAGGAAAGACATAGTTTATAACACTATTAAATTGTGACTTGTGACCCTGAAGACTTCCAACTGCAAGTTTTAACACTAGGGTCACAAAGGTACCTCCCACTGCAGGAAGCTGATAAATGGATAAGCAGGTCTCTCAAGCACTTAAAACATACACTTAGGCAATAGAATTTTTACAATAACAGTGTTTCATATAATGAGTAATGATATATTAAAGACCACTATGTACAGTCCAGTATGAGGAAATAACCTCTGATTGTTTTCTCTGAAGATATTGATTTCTAAGGACTGCCATATTGGACCAGTAGGATTTGGTATCAGTTTGCCAATGCTTATGTAATTTTACAAGTCCTCAGTCTTAGTCTGGAATTGGTTATGGCAGTCTCACTTATTTGGCTGTTTGTGATGTTCACACACAGCCTAGTTTTGGGTGTTCACCTTTAGTTTCTAATCATCCAAAGCTTCCTGTATAATTAATGTAAGGGAAAAATTTCCTTTTGAGGGTAACATAAGGAAACATTTTTTCATTATGAGGGTGACTGAGCACTGGAACAGATTGCCCAGAGGGGTTGTGTAGTCTCCATCCTTGGAGATATTCAAAAGCCATCTGGGCAAAGATGTCTAGGTGTCCCTGCTTGAGCAGAGGGTTTGGACTAGATAATCTCCAGTGGTCCCTTCCAACCTCAACCATTCTGTCGTTCTGTAATTCCATGATTTCTTAAAACCTGCTTGTCTCCTTGGAATTCAGAGGAAGCCCAGGTCAACTTGGTTTCCACAGTAGGTATCAGTCACTCAGTAAAAGTATTCCTCTCTCCCTGGCTCTCCTTTCCCCAACCTCTAAAAAGTAAATTTTTTTAATGGCTCTTCTGAGATTAAAGATAATATAGACTAGGGTGAAGTATTTCTGTTAGAAAACAATTAAAAAGTGTATAAAGTTTCAGAATTTTCTTTTGGAAGAAAAAAATCAGATTTTTTTTTCCCCTAAAATGTAAAAAGATATGACAGAAATAGGAATTCTGAAAAAAATTAACAGTTATAACCTAGGAATAATTTATGTACCATAACAAAGCCAAATTTGGATTTTACAGAAGAGTATATAGCTGGCTTTTTAGTATCACCTTTTTTGGAATCAGATTAAAGGTTCATTGTGTATAACATCTTGACTTTTACAGAACAGACATTTTATGTAATTTATCAGTTAAAGACCCATTAAAAACAGTTGGAGACAGAAATCTGATTAGATGTTTTTCAGAGCCTCAATAAATATTTGGGAAGATAACTCTTACTGAAATTAACAGAAATTAGATCCCTTAAAACCACTGAGAAGGTAAGCCACGGATGATTGGACACACTGGAAAAAAAAAAAAAAAAAGAAAGAAGCTATTGCATGACGGGTTATGTGTTCTTTTAAAAGGTTGGAATCTGGTCCCAGATTCAATTAATCTGGTTCCAGATTCAAGTTTACTACCCTTTCTAAGAAAAAAAAAACACTTCCAAATTTTATCTGAAAAGGGCACGAAGTCTAGAAAACTATCCTCAGGCAGCTTAATTATTTATTCTCCCACCACTTTTACTTAAATTTGAAGTGTGTTTCACCTTTTAAAAGAAGGTAATACTGTTGGGATAGTGATTAGCATTTTTATCTTCTTCTGCAAACTGTTCTCAAGAAGGCAGTAGTTCAGATAAGAAATCTGAATGCACAAGTTTTAAAAGTACAGCTATCAGTACAATAATAGCAATGTCTCACAACAAAGAATTCTTTAAGGGTTGGAAAAGGTACATCTTTGTCCTGGTTTCAGCTGGGACAGAGTTAATTTTCTTCCTAGTAGCTGGTNAACAACCCTGAATACATTAAGATCTTTCTGAAGCTACCAAGAATGATCTGTAAAGAAACGTAATAAAACATTAATAGCAGGCTTATAGAACAAGAAAAAAATGCATGGTTTACTGCTATGTAAAGACATCTTCATATTAATGAATCGGCTCTTTTCTAATTATACGTGTATAACAAACCACCAATTGCTGTGTAGCACTCATGAATGAAGGACACATTTTATTTAAATTTATACCCTCGTAAGACAACTGTTTCCTATATGGGATATACATGCAATATCCAGTGATCAAACATAAACAGACCAGTAAGATCAGGGAACCCGTTTGTTGTGGACAAAAACAAGAACAAGCACAGTGTTTGTTCAGTTTATTTCTTCTGTGTGTTGTGAGAGGTTGCACCAAAGATATACTTTGGTCCCTCTATGAACATATTCTGTTGGAGCCTCTTCCAGTTGCCAGTTTCCTTCTGTGCATCATCTAAGTTTACTGCTAAAAGACATGTAAGAGTTATTTTATTTCAGTTATTTTATTTCGTTCTCTTCACATGATGCGTTCAGTTCCCTCTCCCATGACATTCATGTAACCTATCTTCAGTAACCTATCTTCAATCACCTTGACTGCAATTTCAGTGCCTTGTAGGTTGGGATATCCTGTGGGAAAGAGTTGCTTCTGTTTATCCTGCACAGTAAGGAGCTACTGTGTAGGAAAGGTAGTCACAACTATTTACTGTTCTTAAATACTTATTTTTTTCTTCCTCAACTGCAGGAATTTTCACAGGATTCTCCATTCACATATGACATTCTCATGTGGGAAAGTGGCAAAACCAATTCATTCACCTGGAACAGCCCTTAGTATAAACCAAACTGAGGCTTCCAGAGTATAAAATATGCGTCTCATATCTGGGAATATGTGTGTTGCTGCTTCAGTATGTCTGTTGAAGGATACAACACCAAACATGCAATCTACTGAAGAAAGACAAAATTCTGCTTGGTGGTGCATTCTTCTACATCTAGAGATCAGAAATAACAATATTCAAATGTTGTCTTTGAAGAGAGATAGAATGATTTGTGACTCAAGAGGTGAGTATTTGTTTACATATCTATAAGGAACTTGTAATAAAGATTTCATGAAATGATAGGACTGGAAAAATGCTAAAGAGGATCTGTTCACATTTTACAAATCCTACAGGTCTGCTTTTGTGAGTGCTGTGAAGAGACCCAAACACAAGACACATATTCACTGACTGACAGCCATGAAGGTAAATTAGAAAGATCTAATCAGAACACAATCTTTAATGGATTTCTTCATTGTCAGGATTTACAGACAGATATGTACAGTGTACCTGAGCAAAAAGGGCTTTTTTCCTGAAATGTTTAGAAATTAACTCTGAAATTATTGTTCCGAAGTTATTAGATTTAGATCATTGATGGTCTTTGATAATATCGACCTTGTGTTCTAAGTAATTATATATTCCAATAAAGCCTTACATTTTTTGTGAGTTGGTTTCTTTTCTCTGACTCTGTTGAATTTCCCCAAGTTTGGCTTTCATTTATTAATCATCTTCTGTACCTCCTTTGTTTATTTCCCTATATTCTACTGTATTGTGGAAATATTTGGCCCATTATCAATAAGAAATAAATGATGATGACTAACTTAATTTTCCAGAAAACATTGTACTTGTCTCTTTTCTTTAAATAAATTGTTCAAACACTTTTCTCTTTTGGGGAAGCCATTGCCTTCAAGCCAGAAGCAGTCATGCCTTCCAAATCTTAAAGAGGAGGAAAGGGGAGGCAGATCTTTCTCCTCAGTGATGACATTAACTTCAACATTTGGATCTGAAAATTATAGCTTTCCCTAAAATGAAAGAGAAATAACAGGCCTATTAAGTACTTACACCAGGAGAAAAAAAAAAAAAAAAAGCCATAAGCCATATTCATCATCTCAGGATGAATTGCTCCCTATAATACTGTCCCCTTTGCTACAGAGACACACACTGAGCTGTACAATCAGGTCAGATAAATACATGTTGGTAGGATCTTAACATAAAAGCAGCGCACCCCTTGCATGTTAGTTCCTGCTTTTTGTTAAGCAGTTTCATTTTAAGAAGTTACTACATACTTTCATTCAAAACCACTTCTTGTCTGGCACAAGTGAAATGAAGAAGAAAGGGAGGGAAAAAATGACAAAATGGCTTTGCCTTACAGAGATAACCAGTCCTTCTCAGACTTATTCAAATCAGAAGAGCTGTGAAATAAATATTCAATAATTTGATGAGGAAAAAATGATAGCTAAGCCCTCTTGACCTTTTACGCAGCCCATTAACACAGTCTGCTAACACCTGCTTTGTAATTAATGTGCTAATCAAGGCAGCAGGGTTCACCAGTTACCACGTTTCAGTACAGATTTCCAGCTTTGTTGCCATGTTGCTATCTCAGTTAGTCTGCAGCACTCTTACTGTAGCCTCCTTCTGCAGGAAGAAAATTGGTTTCAGATTTGAATGCTTCATAACGAAGCAATCCCTTAATGTATAGTGAACTTATTATGCATTACGCTGAAACTAATTTTCTTTCTTCTAAAAGTGTATGTGTGCTTAAAACTTAGATGCAGAACAAATGATATGCAGATTTGTCCCAAAATGAGATATTTGGGAATAGTTTACAATAAACAGGCAAACTGTCACAACCACAGAATTGAAAAAGCTGTTCATTCAATATGCTGTTTGCATACATTCTGTCCACATACACACACAAACAAATCATTTTATGTCATATATTTCATGTCCACTTGCAATATTAATACCATTAGAATTACTGAAATGTCACCTGGAAAGCAGAAAAGCATTTGAAAACTGTCATGTGGATAAGGTTCCCATGGAAACCAATTTCCTTGATATCCATGTGTTCAATATCACTGCCCGTAATTTTGTTTTGATACTCGTGGAAAAAAAGCTGTAACAATAACTTGGAAATAATTTACACATTTTAAAAAGATTATACAAATATTCATTTAATGCACTGTGTGGCTCATGCAATAGAACAGCACTAAGCTGATCAGCATTCACCTCTTCTAGCCACAGCTGTCATGCTGCATATGATGTATACTGTGTATTGACTTAGAAAGCCAAAGGATTTTACCAGAGTAAACACAGTGCCTTGAGTTCTTTGTTCAGTATATAGAGGAGTTATACTAGAACAGCGAGGTTAAGCACATTTGCAATGTAGACTACAATGTCATTGAATCTTCTACTGTGAGTCCCTAGGACTGTTACCTCACACAGTGCTTCTGTGTCAAAAAACCACATAACTCCAGAACAGAAGACACTTGTACTGAGAATAACGTGTAAGGCTGCTCCTACCCAAAAATACTTACAATAAAATTGGATGTGGCAAGCATCATTAGTGAGAAATTAAAGTAACTGAGATAAAGAGATGAAATACTCTCATAAGGCTGCCTGTGATAAGAGTTAATAAAAGAAATTACCAAAGGGAATAGTCCTTGTGAATAATCTTAAAGTTTATTCCCTAAAAAACAAACAAAAAAACACCAACCAAACCTCAAAGCAAACCCTAAATGTTTTGTTTGTGTTTTTTGTTGTTTTTTATTCTTTTAGTTCTGATTCCATAAAAACAAAAACAAAAGCAAAATCTCTTTCTCTCTCCTGTCTCCAAAAATAAAACACAACACCCTCAGATGCAATCCGCTAAACAGTAGCCAAGTATCTAACCGGCCACATGATTAGAAACCTCGTTTGGCGTAAGAAAGTTGTCATCTCTTGAGAAATAGTAACGGCTTGAACTTCAGCAGTTTCCTGCTTTGATATCCTCCTTGGTCTGCTTTTTGCCAGAAAATTCATCTTGTACGTAACAAACATCACCAAGATCCTCTTCCTTTCCAGTTTTTATCATAAGAAATCTGGTGTCTTTAAGGCTGGAACTTTTAGCTTTGGTCTCCTTATATCCTGGAGTCATCTAAGGCTACATTAGTCGCCTAAATCCTTAGTTGCCTATGTTTCTTCAGCCATCTTATCCTTAGTCACACTATATCTTTAGCACCTCACATCTCTGTTTACTTTTTAAATACTCCCATGAAATACATTGTCTTGTTATTGAAGTAAGATGCTTCTTCAACATGAATATATATATCCATGTGAACTGTGTAATAAATGGTATTTTTGTCTATCTTTTTTACTGAAGATGAAAATCAGATATCTGAAAGACTTCTACATGTAGTTTAAGAAATCTGCAACTGACGATTCTTTATTCTGACATTTTTCATGCATAGAAGGGAAAAAAACCAAACACCCTAGACATAGAGAGAGCATGTGTTTGAATAAGACAACACTGGCAATAAAAGGGATATAAAAAAGAAAGAATACAGACCTTTTGCTTCCTTCAAAACCAGTTTGTGAAGATTTTCAATTGTAAGTCATTATGTTGTTTCAGTGGGTCCCTAGTCAAACTGTTTGCTATCTTCTGAAGTCAATAACCTAGCTTTTCTGAGGTACGTGGCTAAGTTTTGAGCCCATATAAAATAGAAATAAAGAATGTACTCAAAGCTTGAGGTAATTTATTTTTTTTTTTGTTATTACAACTGTGACAGATGTAACAAGTACAAATTTTCCAGGAAGTACAACAGCATGTTTTACCTCTTTGAATATATTCTACGTATTACAAAAATGTTAACCTGAGTATATTTGCTAGACTGCCTACCCATCCAATTCAAGCCATAAGCAGCAAAGAATTTAAAACTTTACAAGCCATTTTTTGGAACTAGCAAAACACTATATTATACTGCTGATAACTGGTCATTAACATCCCTGATTCTGAATTAACATCCTTAATACTGGCTGTGCTGTACTGATGATATGTTCTGGCATTGAATGAAGACCTGATGTTTTTTTTGTAGCCTACATCACTTGTTACTTTATGGGAGCATACCCAGTTACATACAAAGCAAGTCTGAAATATAATTTTATTTTGCAGTTCGTTTCCCTGGTTAAAAGAAGGAAAAGTTGCATAATTCTAAAATCATTCTATTGCAGTTCAAATATATTGAGTCAAGATTGTTCTGAGATTCTTTGTTCAAATACTAAACAAGGGAGTAGCTGTGCAGTCTATGTGTCAAAGTAATGAAAATTGTTTCTGGATAGCCAAGAGATGTGCACAAAACCTTCATGCAGTGAATTGCATAAAAGGACAAGGGAAGAAAAAACATGTTTTCAGTGTTTAAGGGCGTAAAGTGAGAGAGTCACTGAGGAAATGGGGAGTTTTGTCTCCAGCAAGCTACCTTTTACTTTTCAGAGAAGTTCAACTAATAGATTGATGAGACAAGTATCCTGATGATCTATCTAAATTTTCATTACCGGTTATTATTAACAAAGTTTTGGTTTCCTCTGTCTTCAGAGGAAATGTGGCAAGACAAGACCACATCAATAAAAAACCTAAAGTTTCTTATCCTAACATGTAGATCCTAACATTTAGATGATTTTCAGACTTACTGCTTTTGTCCTTAGAAAGACTCAGCATTGAAATATAACCTTGGATATTTTATTAAAAAAAGACCAAATTCCTTCTTGTCAGGCTCAGGTTTTTCTGTTTTCATTTAGCAGGTTTTTAATGCTCGATAAATGCAAGTAATTCTTTCTGAGATGTTTTTCCCTTGTATACACCAGAAAACTTTTTCTTATATGGCACATTTCAGTAGTAGTTATCTAACATTATTATTTGCAAATAGTTACAAAAAGTAAGCAGACATGAAAATGAGGTGATTTTAATGTCTATGGACTGTTCATTTCACTTATATTTTACTTTGAATTTCTTTGCATTACATTGGGGAGAAATTGCTTCTTCCTTAGGTTTAAATTAATATTAAATTATTTAACAAGTTTTAACCAGAATTTGGAGTCTCTTAAAATGTGTGGGACTATTCATGATATCCTTGCCAATTTAGATTAGGGTATACATAGAGAATGAGTGGATGCATGGAGGAGTATCATGCAAATGCTTTCAAAGTAAACCAATGTGCAGAGAAAATTAGTACAAATACCTCACTAACTCTTGATGTTTACCACATAAAGTAAACATGAGACTGATGTTTCTAAATCTGTCCTATTAAACTAGAACAAAAACTGGTCATCTAAAAATATGACATAGTAGTGAAATATTTATTATATGCACACTACATTATTAGTTGCATATTCTTAGCATTCTTTTTGTAGCATAAAGGTTTTTTTTTCAAATCAGTCTTCCTTCCTCAAGTGTGTTACAACTATAAGTGCACATGTAAGTATAGACGTGTGTCTGCACGTAAATATGCCCAGATCCCTACAAAGACTTTATAAATTCAGAACTGTTTATTACAATAAAAAGTGAGAAATCAAATTTGCTTGTAATTGGTCAAGATGAAGTCCAGTGCACGTGAACCATGTAGCAGAATTTGGTACCAAGTGCACCCGTGTCATACATCAACTCCTTGGCAATACTGACCTGGAAAG